>JANHGL010005146.1:31465-59102 GCA_024611195.1 Ceyx melanurus | reverse complement strand
GCTGTGGTTGCACATCTGCTGCAAAATAATTCCAACTGGGTTAACAGATCAGCTGGATCTTTTTCCTGAGCTAGTTTATTGCACAGCCACACAGAAAACAAGATGGGTGGTGAGGTAGCATGAATGTGGAAAGAAGTTGTAGGTCTAGGAGCTGTTTAACTTAGTATGCTATAAACTTAAGCAGGAAAACATTAAGCTGTAGATATTGAGAAGTGGAGTTATTCATGGAAGCCACAATTAACTGGTGACACTATAAATGGTCTGGAAAACATGTAAGTAAATGGGAGAGTAGGAAAAGAAGATAATAAATTCAGGGATGTGTTTTGCAAATAACATGCTGATGTGAAATACTCTCTAGTTAGCTACGGAGGTATCCAGAAAACCAGTAAATCATACTGAAAACAAAATTAAAATGGAAAAGTACCCGTGTATATGAGGTAATATATAAGGATGAGTTTCCTGGAATACAGAGACTTCAGACATAGGAGGTTATCAGTATACAGAGCTACCATATATTCTAATATTCTGTATAGTATCATTATGTAGTCACCTTCATTGCTATTTAGTACAAAACCAACCAGCTCTGGAGACAAAGTATGATTACTATCATCATACAAAATATGCACAACTACCACATTCAGTCATAAAAATGTATGGCATTGTTTTTCAGTTGTGATAGGATACAATTTCTGCCTGTATAATTTTAGTGTCTTGTATGAAGAAACAGGGAAAGCAGGGAAGTGATACATGGTACTTTCTGATCTCAGTGCTTGTAGAGTCAAGTGTGTAAGTCAGGTGCACGCAGTATGTTTCTTTGTTATTCAGAGCACAACAAATTCACACTTCTTTAACACTTTTGATTTATAATTATAAAGCCAGCAGATGTCATGTAATTAGGTTTGTACTGCCCTTGAGGGGGGTGGATCAAATTGGGAAAGAACAAACAGTGTAATTGAAGTTCGTGTAGTTACTACAGATTTGCTCCTACCTCACTAAGAGCACTTTTTAAATGCCAGGCAGCAAATAGGGGGCTGGTTGCAATGCAACATAAAGCTGCACTCCAACTCCCTCTCCTCTTTGAGACAAACATTGCAGTTCAAAAGCCAGTTGTATTTTAACAGAGAATCTGGTGGGAAGCCAGTAATGCTTGATCTCCATGTGAAGGGGGACTTGAGGGCTCAGGGGGATGTTCTGGCTAAATGTTCAGTAATTAGAAGGAGGATTGTCAGTTAACTGCCATGATTGACTGAATTTCTCAAAAGAAAGAATGAGTTAATCTCTGATAAAATATGGATGTCACCTTTGGCAAACTATGGGGAGGTCTATAGTGTGCAAGGTAACACCTCTGAAATCACATATGCCCAGCACCTACATCTTGATAGTGAGAGATATCAAAACACAAGTCGTTACAGCTCCAGAAAAAATATACAACACCCTACATTAATGAAGATTGCTTAGGGTCATATTGCACCAACCTTATTCATGTTTCATGCTATTGCATTGTCTATTCTGCGTGAATGGAACAAACCCGCTGCAGAGATCCCTGAACAGGTTGGTGACCTCCAGCACGTACTACATCACTGCAGCATTCTGTGTTTGGACTTCACCCAGCATTCACAGATTCCTCCCAACAGATACTTAGACTGGAGACCAGGAAAAAACTCTGCATGTGAAGTACCACGAAGCTGCAGTGGGGGATGCCCAGGGAGGCTGCTGCATTTCCTGCACTGCCTGTTTGTAGGTTTGACACCACGTCATGGATGATGTCAGGATACAATGATTCTGTTCTTTTTTGATGTTTCCATTATAAGATTCAAAGTCACAGAAAATCAGGATGTAATCAAGACAGGAATATCAAACCCAAACCTATAGACTGGCTTGTGGTACAGTATATATTGTGTGTAGGTCATGGCTCCAGACCAGTAGAATTTGACCTGATCCTTAGAAGACAAAAACTGACCACAGACTGTACAAGGCTCTGAGAACCAAAACCACAGCACACGTGGAGAAAAAGGCAAGGAGCATCCTGCCAAAATACCACCTTCTTATTTTGAAGTAGTGGATGAAGAATGTCGAGGAAGATCTTTTGTAGGCACTGTTGTTTGTGAAGATGAGTTCATCTAAGCAGCCAATTCTAAAAGTGGAGCACAGACTCTTCAGCCTGGCGTGTCCAGAGGAAGGGATTTGGTTACTGTGGGAGGACTTTGCTGTATTCATTACAGCCAACAACATCAAAGGGATGTGCCGTGGTGTGAGATAGCATTTCTTTTCCATAACATTTCCATGGCTAGGACAGTGTAACTGGTATTGTATTCCCCAAGCTGATTTTAAAAAGTACCTCTTGGTATTTTGGGTTTTAACTTTGAAAAGCTCCATCATTTTTCTACTGAGAAATATGAGTAGCTGGACATTAGTCTGCACTGCTCTGGTTTCCTTCCCTTCACAGAATCACAGAATGTTAGGGGTTGGAAGGGAGCTAGAAGATCATCTAGTCCAACCCCCCTGCCAGAGCAGGATCACCTAGACCAAGTCACCCAGGAACAGATCCAGGTGGGTCTTCAGTCTGGCTCCATCTTCTCTACACTCACCCTTAAAATATTTATAGACATTGATGGCATGCATCTTTCTCAGTTTGAAGTTCGACCTGCATCATGTCATTGATGTGTTTACAACTTATATCCCATTAAAACAAAACAAACAAAAAATAGTAACAGCTTGCATCAGTAAAATCCCAGAAGAAGAGCACCACACTCCATGGAACAGAGCTGAACGTTGATTCAGCTCTTGATGTCAATGTTTGGGACAGACAATTATAGGAAAAATGGATCTATTTCAAGAGAGCAAACATTAGCAGTAATTATAACTGCTGACATGATTTGTAATGTGTCCATACTTATTCTATAAGTTTCCTTTTGTGAGATGCTAGGAACTGGAGTCTATTGCACAACTTTTGAATCCAGACTGTGATCCTTCCTTTCAGTCTTCATGTTTCAGTATGAACAGTTGTGAGAATGAAATCAGCACACAATATGAATTACATACATTAAAAGACAATATAATAGGAGGGAAAGGAGAAAGCAGGAAAGAGACCAATAATCAGATGAAAAATGCTTTAAAGATTTTGCACAACTCCCTCAAACCAAACCTTTTAATCAATCAGGTAGCTGTCGGCTAAACAAAAACATTAACCTGCGAAGAGCTGGACTGAATATCAAAATTGTATTAAGGAGAGACGTGCAGGAGAGCAGCAGCGACCCGGCCTCAGAGCAGGGGAGGACCAAAAGCCCGTGCGGCGCCCCAGGGTGCATCGCATCTTGCGCGGGGACCGGGCGCCCAGCGACAGCGCCCGGCTGGGTGTCTGGAGGAAGCGATGGACCGCGGACTGCTGGGGCTCGGGGAAAATGACTCGCAGAGGCCGCTGCCGCCGCTCCAGCCGAACCGGGACCGGGGGGGAATCGCTCCGGGTCCGGCCTCAGCAGCCGTCACGTGTCCGCCGCAGCAGCCCCATTGGAAGAAGGTACGGAAGTGACGCAGCAGGCGGGAGCCCGGCGAGCGGGTGTCGGACGCCGGCCGTAGGGCGATGAACAGCCGCCTGCAGGAGATCCGCGAGCGGCAGAAGCTCCGGCGGCAGCTCTTGGCGCAGCAGGTAGCGCGGCGGGGCCTGGGCAGGACAGGGTTGGATCGGGCCGGACCAGGCCGGGGTGACGCCGGGCGCTGGAGTGCGCGGGCCCGGCCCTGGCCCCGGGGAGCGGCGGGGCTGGTACCGGCGGCCTCGGTGCTGCAACGAAGGGGCGGCCTGGCCTCCGGGCCCCGCAGGCCGCGCGGTTTGACCTCGGGGGGAGGGGTGGTGGTGACGGCGGGAGGCTGGGCCCGGGCGGTGGTAGGAAGCGTATGAAGGGTGTAATAAAGACACCCTTCTGTTTCGGTTTGGGGTTTTTAATCGGTGGTAATTGTGTCTCGGCCTTGTGTCGCCCGCTGTGCAGCTAGGGGCGGAAAACGCAGACAGCATCGGTGCCGTGCTGAACAGCAAAGATGACCAACGGGAGATCGCCGAGACACGGGAGACCTGTAGGTCAGTATCCCTCTGCACTTCTGCTGGAAAGCGGGGGATTGTAGTAGAAACCCAGGCCTTAGAAAGTGGGGGAGGTTGCTCTCCAGAGAGCAAATAAAATCCTGCTGCTTGTTACGAACCGTATAGTTCAGGGGAAGGGAGTCTGAACTTTGGACGGGGCGAGTTGGACTGAACACTTCTAATAGTAGTAAACGTTGCTTCCTGTGTGAAAAAGCTGTTGTAAAGCACCAGGGGAGGTTTAAACTAGATAACGGGAAGAAATTCTTTACTAAAGACTAGTAGGTGCTCAAGGGGCTGCCCAGGAAAGGGGTGGAGTCGCCATCCCTGGAGGTATTGAAGTGTGTAGATGAGCATTGCAGGCCATGCTCCTGGGGGACAGTGAGATGGGTTTTTGTGTGTGTTGTTCCTTTCTTTCTGTTTGCTTGTGTCACTGATGGTTGGACCAGGGTAATCTTGGAGGTGTTTTCCAACTGTGACAATTTTGTGATTGTTTGAAAACTGAAGTGTGAGTTAGGACTCTGCCCCTTGCATTGTCCTAAGAGCAGTTACTGGGCAAGTTAGTTTAAAAGTTATTACAGAACACTAGACATGTCTAGGACAGAGTAGCAGCTGCTGATTTTCATGAGTAACAGGAATTTTCTGGTGTGAGCAGGCTTAGTTTTGTAGATGTACTGCTTTGATTTAAATAAGCTGTACCTTTTAAACCAAAGTTTTCAAATAGCTTCAGACTTGGAACAGAAATATGTAATCAAGGCAGATTATCAGAGATTTCAGAAGTGTTCTTTTTGGAGAGAGAAACTGTTCTAGACAGGGATTTTTTTATGTTTATAGGGCTGCTTATGATACCTCTGCACCAAATGCAAAACGCAAATACCCAGATGAGGGAGAAGCTGATGAGGAAGAGATTGAAGAATATAAGGTAAAATGAAATTTTTCTCTGCTGCTCATGTCTGAGGGACTTTATGTACATGTGCCTATAAATTAAAATAGGTGCTATGTGTATAAATTTAGTTACTCTGGTGGTTCTTAAGCCTCAGACTGATCTGAACACAAGGGCAGCAGGGCTGCTTGTCAAGCTTCCCCCTTGGAGCTGAACTCTGCAGCACAAGCTGTAGGGGGAGGAAAGGTGGGAAAAGGTGCATTACTGGTAAAAATGAATAATGGGTGTTTTGAGCTTAGAAATGGAACTGTGGCTCTAAAGAACTTCCCTACTCTTGTTTCTGTGGCATGGTGAAGGTGGTACTAGGGTTAGCTGAGCTCCCTGGTCTGTACTGGAAGTGACTGGTAATGGAACTTCTGCTCATCCTAGGCTTTTCCTAGCCTGCTGAGTTGTGATTGGTGCTCCACCCCTCCCCCAGCTGAACTTTTTCAATTGTTTGAACCTGTGTGTCTGGTGTCAGCAGCCAAGTCCTGCAGGTTTAATTTAAAAGTCCTGAAACACCTGTGGTCACATTTGCTGCCTGCCAGCCTAATTAGATCCAGCTCTGTTACCCTGTGTTTCTTCAGGCCTGTGAGCTTGGAGTGCTTCTGTGCATTTGTTCTGGACACTGAAAACTTGGATTTGGATCATGATAATTGTTTTATGTATCCCCAGGCACTTGAAAAAACAACTTGCCTTAATATTGTGGGGCTTGGTTTTGCTAACTCAGATTGGTAAAGCAAGGATTGTTCATGTTGAAGAATCTTGTATTGCTGCTAATTTCTCCTTTGGCCATGTCCTTTTCCCTTTGAAATGCCAAAAGACTTTTAAACTCTATTTTCCTGTAATTCTGAAGGCACAGAGAACAGGGATGACTGTGAAGTAGGCGTTGAACCAGCACTTATGAGAAAGCTAAGGTTTAGAGGAGATGCAAGAGGGGAAATGGCTGGAAGCTTATGATGACATAAGTATCAAAATAGGGAGAACAATTAATGTTCCATTCTGTTCCAGACAGCTCCTGTAGCACAGGGTAAATGCAGCAGTAATAGTAACCTCTTCTCTGTGTCCTTTGACTGAAGATGAGAGCTCTTTCCTGAGAAATATGGCTCTCCATCTTTCCTTTTATTTCAGTGTGTTTAAATATCTTAAAATATTTCAGCCCTGAGACTGCTTTTCTCACATGAAGCACTATATTATTAAGATTTCTCTTGTAATCAGTAATATATGAAAGCATAAATATCCTGATAAAATATGGTAAATTATTTTAATGGTTCTTAAGTTTTATTTATGTAGATAGATACTGGGTTGTTTCAGGATCACTGGGAAAACAGAAAGGGGTGTGAAGAAGCAACTTTCTTTGCTGTTTCTGCTCTGAGTTTTGTGTTGGTTGTTCAGAGTGTATCTCTGAGTTGCAGAAATCTGATGAACTAACAGCTGGTGACACAGTAACTGTGGGGGAAAAAAATTGCAATACAATTCCTGTTTTCTGGGAATTTTGAAGTTACTTTTAAGGACAGTCCAAATGAAATGCTGGCTTGTACCATGTGCTGCTTCTGCAAGGTGTGGACTTTAATTTATATGGACAAGATGGTTTCAGCTCCTAAGGTTGGAACAAAGGATGATTGAGTGGATATAAATGTTCAAGGGTTCTACTGCAGAACTTCAACAAAAATATATCATTTGCATTAGTCCAAGGAGTGAAATTTAGGGGGGACAAAAATGAAAAGTTCTACACTCTCAGGGTCTAGAAAAATTAGTTTCTTAGTGGGAAAAGGTAAATGCTACTCTCTTTTTGTCCCCTTCAGAACTGGAGTTGGAACCATTTGTGGTTTTCTGGTTTAAGAGACATGTTTATAGACAGCCCACTTCTTTCCTTAGCCAGCAGAATCATCATGAGGAGAGGAGCTGTGACCTTGCATAATTGTAATATCTGCTTGATTTCCAAGGATGAGGTAGAACTACAGCAAGATGAAGAGAACCTGCCCTATGAAGAAGAGATCTACAAGGATTCCAGCACCTTTCTTAAGGTGAGCTGCTTTTGCACTTGGAGTAGTCAAAGCTGGCATCACTGTGTTCAGCTATTTCTGGGATTGGTAGTATTTGAAATACAGCTTTAAAGGCTGAAGTAATTGCTTGGAATTCACAAGTACAGAAGTTTTCCTGTGAAAGCTGTGCCTGTAACTAGTGTTGATTGATCTGACTGAAGATCTGTGTCAGTTTCTGTTGAGCCATGGTAGTGCTGGTCCTGATTTTGAGCTAAAACCATGATCATGACCAGTGTAGCTATAAAAGCATGTTGAAAACAAGTCAAAATCTGTTTGTTTCTCCTTTGTCAAGCTAAGATGGTGTGTGTGTGAATGTCAGGTTATCTCCCTGCTGCTCTCCCTTTTTCCAGGGTACTCAGAGTTTAAATCCACACAATGATTACTGCCAACACTTCGTGGACACAGGGCACAGGCCCCAGAACTTCATCAGAGATGTTGGTATGTCATAGTCACTGCTTGAGGGTCACTCAGTGAATCTGATAGCACCTTTGCTTACCTATTCAATTCAACTGCTGACAGCTCATTAGAAGCCTCAACAAATTATTAAGTTTAGAGGATGCTATTTATGTTCATCCAGCCATCACTGAACTTACTATTGGAATCTTTCTTTCTTTTAGGCCCAGATTTATTATTATATTATTTATTATTATATAGATATATTATTTATTATTATAAAGCTACTTTGGTCCTGTTTCCTTCCCCCCAGGAGTGGCTGTTTGGGTTTTTGTTTGCTTGCTTTTAAAAATCAAGACACCTCCCTCTGCTCTTCTGCAACTGCTCTGTGTTTTGTTTAAGGGTTTTTTTTTTGTTTGCTTTGGGGGTTTTGTTGTGTTTTGTTTTTCCCATTGAAGATGGGAGTTTGTGGGTTTGGTTGGGCTATTTTTGTCACCTGTGGATTGGGACCATTTAAAGTTGTAAATTTGGATGAACATGAAGGTTTGTTACTAGCTGCTACTAAAGCTGAACAGATGCTGCTTGGAGGCAGGAGTGGTGCTGTTCTGGTTTGTGCTGAGCCTGCTGCTAGCAGTGACAAACAATGCTTTCTTTTTTTGAAGGGGAGTATAATACACTGAGAAGTTTGCTTGGGTTTTGGAGGTTTTTGGAGGTTTTTTTTCCTTAAAGTTTGCCACAGAAAAGCTGTTAAGGGCACTTTCTTGCATTCTGTACATCTAATCAAAGGTTTGATTTGTTCTAACAAAAAATGAGGCTAAGTATGAGTATTTGGACCCATTCATAGTACTGGACAATGCTTAATTGATGCAGATTTACTCTCTAAGTAGTTGTTAACTTCATCTTTTCTTCTTCTTAGGCTTAGCAGATAGGTTTGAAGAATATCCAAAGCTTAGAGAGCTCATCAGATTGAAGGATGAGCTGATATCTAAATCTAACACTCCTCCCATGTAAGTGTTCTTGTGGAAAACACCTTTCTTTTCCAACCTGTTCGAAGTAGCTGCCTGCTTTGCAAATCTCTTTAGCACCTGTTCAGAATTTACATTTTCTTATTTCTGTATGTATGTACAAAGTAATTGAAACTTCAGAAGAATAAAATCTGTTTGCTTTTGTTAGTTTGATCTAGAAGTTTAATATAGTATATAAACTAGATTTTTTTTTTTCCAGTGTGTGATTATTTATAGTTATTATTGGTTTGGTTTTTTTTTAAGACTGAACTGTCAACTGATTGGGCTGAAGTCTTTGATTTGGGAGTTAAAAGCATAACATCCAAATGAATGTCACCATATCATGCAGTGTACAATAACAAGAAAAGCTTCAACCAATTAGCCTCTTAATGTAACCTTAGTTGTTCTTGTAACAGCTTTTTTTTTTTTTCTGTTGTATAATGTTTAGCTATTACTTTACTACCCATTAATTAGATGTCACTTTGTAGTTCAAGGCCAAAAAATGCAGGCTGGCTGGATGTGATTGGTCCTATTAACTCTGAATTACCTCTGAGTGTTTGCAGAGCATGAGGCACAGCAGAAACAATGCAGCCTGTTACTCCCAGGAGCTTCAATCTGCCAACCTAATTGTTTTTAGCATACTGTAGTCCTAGTCTGCACTGAGGAAAATAGCATCAAGTCATGATAGTCACATGAAAAACTGAATAATTGTCTGATAAACTGGGGTACCAACTGCAAAACTCAACTTGCTGTTCTGGTTAGAAGCATTGTGGCATCTTTAGCCTAAAAGCACAGAAAGGGGGAAAATAGTAATAAAATGCTTCATTCTGATAACACCAAAGAGATTTAACAGAATAATAATCCCTTCCAGACCCTTCCTTAGGAAGGGGGGAGGTGCTGGTCTGGCAATCAGCTCTTTTTAAGGTGGAAGTGAGCATTTGTTCCCTGCTTGCTCTTTCCTGAGAGGGCATCAAGCAGCCTGTCATCTTCTTCACACAGGTACTTACAAGCTGACTTGGAAGCTTTTGATATTAGGGAACTGAAGTCCAAGTTTGATGTGATTCTCCTGGAGCCACCACTGGAAGAGTATTACAGAGAGACTGGCATTACTGCCAATGAAAAATGCTGGACCTGGGATGATGTAAGTGCTTTTCTGGCTGTGAAAGGGACTCCTTAGCTAGATATAATAAAATAGCTTGAGGATTAGTTACAGATGATTATGTTCAACTTGTAATGAGTAGCAGATGCTTCACATCTGGTTATTTCATCCTGTTACTCATTTGTCATTGGTGATCCACTGTCCTGATGAACTCCTGCTTCCTTTTTCCTGGAAGTGAAAATGGAGGGAATGTCTTTCCTTTGTAGTCATAGGAATTGAGCTGGATTGGTTTTTTTAAATACCTTCAAATTTCACATCAGGAACTGCACAGCTGGAAGGAAACCAAGCACTGCTTTGGTTCTGTCTTCTTGCTAGGCCAGGTTTCAGCAGGGGGATGGACAATGGGTTGTGTTAGTCTTGTTAGTCTAGAATTTTCTATACAGATGAAGTTTCTGTTAGAAAATAATTCAACTGGTGATAAGCAATGTCAAAAACATGCACTTGGGTGCTGATGAGGAACTTCTCTGGAAAGGAGTTTTAAGAGGGTGGCTGTGAGTGGTTTACAGACAAACATTTGTGAAATAATTGGTGCTTTGTATTTAATTCAGCAACACTTCTGTTACTGTCATTGTTACTAGATCATGAAATTGGAAATAGAAGAAATTGCAGCCCCAAGGTCGTTTGTGTTTCTGTGGTGTGGTTCAGGAGAGGGGCTGGATCTTGGCCGAGTGGTAAGATGATGTTTTAATTCAATTTGTAAGGCACAGGCTTCAGAGTTTATTTTTATCCTTGACTTTTCTGTATAGAATTCTCAACTGGAGCTGCTGAGAGATGTTTTGTTACTGTGGTAGCAAATAGGTAACTTCAAATGGATTAAATAAATGGGAATGTCTCTGTCATTAACTGTTTAGGTACTTGTGGTGTTTTCTAGGTCAGTTGCTATGACATTGTGAGGAAGCATAATTCTGTAGGGTCTAGAAAGTTCTACTGCTGTCTTGAATGTTATTTTTCTTTTTAACAGAAGACTTCATAGTTTTCTGCCAGAAATATTCACACTAGCAGAAGGGTGCTACTGTTTCCTATAGTAAGATAAAATTGGCTCTGTAGCACTGCTTATTTGCAGAAAACACCTGGAGTTTAAGGAGGTTTTTAGTGAGCTCTGTGAAGTTCTACTTTCCTGTAAGGTCTTTGAGTTTCAGTCTTTCTAAATCTGCATGCCAGAGCAGCACTGCTTGCATTGGGGATGGTGGAATAAGAATTTCCAGTTGGCCCTTGTTGTGCTGAAACATTCTTTGCCTGGTTTGAGCAGTGTTTTACTAAAACAAGATGGCATTTTGCTAAAGGACATGTGGTTGCTCAACTGTTTGCTTGAGCAGCTTTTTATTCTGAGGTTGGCTATTTGAGTTTTAATTGTAGACATATTAATAGTAGCTGGACAGTTCTTCAGCACAGCCACAGTACCTCTGAGTGTTCAGTTTAGGTTACCTAAGTTTTTGCTTTAATGTGAACTGTTTTATCTGTATTCAGTGTCTACGTAAATGGGGTTACAGAAGGTGTGAGGACATCTGTTGGATTAAAACAAATAAGAACAATCCTGGAAAGACCAAGACTCTAGACCCTAAGGCTGTTTTCCAAAGAACCAAGGTAAAGGTTTGGCTTAACTTCTGTTTCCTCCCTGTCTCTTCACACACTTGGTGCTTCATGGCAGCTGCTGACATGCTTCCAGGAAAGCAAAGGTGAGGACTTCAGAGTTCTGTTCCACAAAGTACATTATATGGAAATAAACATTCACAGGCTGAATGCTGAACTTCTGTCCCTCCTTAACCTTGGTCAGTGAGAGGTGTAGAAGTCTCTCATATTTTAACTCTGCTTGGTGAATTTCTATTACAGCCCTACAAATGTGGTACTCACTTGAGCCTTGGTGAAATGCAGGTGTCTGAAGAGGGAGATTATAAATGGATGTAGCAATGAAAGCAACTCTGGAAGACTAAATACACCCATGCAGGGATGTGCCCAGAGCTTGAACTAGATGGATAGGGGACTGGTAGGGACCATAGCTCCTCAGTCAGCATCTCCTGACATGCTGGTGGTGGCTGTAATGCCTGAGTGATGGAGTCACTCAGCTTGGTTTAAATTAGTGTCTTGGATGTGTTGTGGAGGATGTATATTAAAGAAGGTGAAGAGGGAAAAAAAAAGTATTTTGATTGAAGAGGCTCAAATGTAGTTCAGAAAGTTACAAAACTGTAGCTATGATTTAATACGGAATAGTTTTGGGAATATGTGGATGTAATTATGGCAGTTTTACTGAATACAGAGTTGGCCAACAGTTTATTACCATGGGATTCATTCCACACTCATTAGCTATTCATTACTATTAAACATCCTCAACTCTGTCTCAGATTTGCCATATTTTTAGGCATGCAAACTTCCCTTTAAGATATCTGGAATCTATTTGACTTGCATTTACATTAATTAGAAGTGTGTTTGAAAGGGTGTTGTACTGGCTATAAATATTTGTAAGTATATTGTATGTTTATCCCACACAGTATTGCAATATGCAGCTGCCTCATGAGGGAGAGATTAAAACCAACACAGGAGAATTTGGGGGCTGTTGCATCTTTGTTTAACAGAGAATAGTTTCTGGTGTTAGAGAATCTCTGCTTACTGAGTGAGGTTTGGGCTGTGGTCACTATTTATACTGAACACTGACAATTGAGCTGGCTTTTTCTGACTAAATAAATACCCTCCTGTGTGAGATGTAGTTACCAGTGGTTCCAACAGCGAATGTTGTCCTGGCATCTTTAATGTAGGCAGCTCTTCAGATGGCTGCTTTCTGCTGTGCCACCTGTTGCAGATTCTGAGGTACTAATGAATGACATTCCAGGCACTAGGAAAATAAAATGCTTGGGATAGTTCTTTTAAAGAGCAGATATAGGAGGCTTTGCTTGATGAGCAATTTGCTTAGCAGCATTCTGCCTCTTCATGCAGTTAAGGTATAAAAACCCTGTAGCTTGGGTGCAGTTGACCAACTGTGTGTAGTTGATGGGTCATCTATTCAGCTTTTCATATTCACTACCTCTTCAAACCCTGGCCAAAACTCTGGAAGTAATTGCATACTTGTCTGCAGCTCGTTTTAGAGCCATCTGGTGGTGCTTAGTGTAGAGTGGTTGATGATCCAAGGGAAAATAGCTCATCTGAGCTTAGCATTCTCAGAAACAGAACTCTGAAATGAATCTGTAGCACCCTCTTCTCATCCTGTACCAATGATGGTGATTCCTCATTCACAGATTCTACATGCTAGTCACTTACAATTGATCTACAGCCTGTTAGAGGGAAGGCTGGCAGTGGGTACTGCAGTTCAAGAACACTTTCAGTCCTGAGAGTGCAGTGTCTGCTGGAGAGTGGGTTTGCTTTTTTGAGTGGTGATGCCTTCTAGAAAGGAGCCTGAAGGCAAAGGCTGCTTTTGTAACAGAGGTACAGTGTGAAAAGGGACAGTGACCTTCCCTGGCTGTGCTATGACTGAGACCTCTGAAAAGCATTTGTGTGAGCAAAGTTAGGATCAGAACACTCACACAAGTATCAATCATAATGAATAACTGTTCTCACACTCCACCTTGTACTCTCTGGTGACTCTTCAGCCTTTCCAAGCTAAAGCTCTAACCTTCCTTTAATTGAAGGAGTCCAAGTATCTTATCTGAGCCTCCAGCTGAGCTTTTCCCCCACCATGGTGTAGTTCCTCAGTCCAGATCATTTAAACTACTCTCTGCTTTGTTTTCAAAAGGCTCTTTGGATAGCTCTAGCTCACACCTCCAGAGTTTTTCCTTCCCAAGGGCAGTATCTGCTCTGCCTGGAACAACTTCAGCCTCTCATGCTGGTGTGACATGGTGCTGTGTTGTGTGTGCAGGAGCACTGCCTCATGGGCATCAAGGGCACGGTGCGGCGCAGCACGGACGGCGACTTCATCCACGCCAACGTTGACATCGACCTCATCATCACCGAAGAGCCAGAAATTGGCAACATTGAGAAGCCCGTGGAGATTTTCCACATCATTGAGCACTTCTGCCTCGGGCGACGGCGGCTCCACCTGTTTGGGAGGGACAGCACCATCCGACCAGGTAACCCTGAGCTCTCCTTTCCTCCAGTCACCTTCCATCAGTCACTTGATGGGAGGTTCTGATGGAAACGGAGACGGTGCTGCCCAACCCTAATGCCCGGTTCTTCTGCCAGCACTTGCATCATCTGAGGAACTGGGATTCTCTGTGTAACACCCCATTTGCCCCACTGTGGGATTATCATACCACAGAAAGCCAGATGAGCTTTCTTGGTGACTTCTCCCACTGGAAACCTGCTGGATAGAGATATTTCCCAGGTTTCCTACCTTCTCAGTCAGATGACAAACCACCCTGGCTCTCAGCAGCAGAGGGATTGTGGCCTCACTTGACCACTGTGACAGTAGCAAAGTGACTTCTCTAGTTTATGTTCTGTCCCTCATGATCAAACAGCAGAAAAATTTGCTAGAACTAAAGATATCTTGTGTGTATTTTCTTAGTAAGAATGTCTGTCTTGGGGGTGAATCCTCAGCCTGTGTTGCAGAAGCATGATACAGAACCCTGCCTACTAAGTCATAGTACAGTTGGGTTATAACTTCTGCAGGACCAAGACACAAATCTAGTTTATCATTATTTACTGTTAAGTTTTGTTTAAAAATACTCATTTTTCAGAAGTAAATACTTAGTAAGACCTGTAAGCTTTTGTTTTTTTCCCCGTTACCTGTAACTGAAGGTGAATGCTCCCATGATTCATTTTTTTTACTGGAATACTTAAATGCATCATTTCTATGGTTTTAAATTCATATTCTGAGTACTTGCTTTACATTAAACTTTTATTTATGGACTAAGTAAACTCCATGTTAGCTCAAAATTGCAATGTCTTTGCTACTCTGTCTTGCACATGATAGAATTCTCTGCTTGTGAAATCCACGTCAGTGTCCTAAAGAGGTTGCCAGATGCATGTAATAAGTTGGACAGTAGATCTTGAGATGTGTTTTTAGTTTGTGATGATTTGTTAGTCACAAAACAGCGTTGTTTGGAAAGTCTGTGACAACTGTAATTTTTTTTTAATATGGTAATTTAAATTGTGGAGGAAGCAAGGTAAATCATGTTTCAGTTCTAGGGTAAAAGGTGTTAAAGAACTGCTCTTGGGTGGTTTTAGTCTTGTTTTCCTTATTGCAGCATGTTGAGATTACTGAACTACTGTTTTCTTCATTAATATGATAAAACTGAAAATGACATTCCCACTGGCACTGAGTGGTCTCGGAGCCTTGGTTTAGCTCCAAAAACACCAGCTCTGATTAGGAAGAAATAGGAATATGATTGTTTTAAATGTCTGCCTGCCTTGATTCACTTGAAGTGTCTGCTGAATGCCTGTGCATAAGCAGTTTAATGGAACTCTTCAAGCAGAACTGTTATTTCACTGTGTTTTCAGGTATGTGCTTCCAGCATCCTGTGCTCTGTTGGCTGCACTGTCATAACTGGTTTCTGGAAGCAATTACCTACATCCAGTTCAAATGCCTTTTAAAAAGGGGAGGAGGATGACATTATTGTTAAGCTGGATGAACTTACTGATCAGGTTTAGGCTAGAAAATGTTGCAGTGTAACAACAAGTAGGGGGAGAAGGAGCCTTGTGAAACCAGAGCATGTGTTCCTATACCTGTGTCTCATGAAAGAGGAAAAAAGCCCTTAGAAATCTCAAACTAAAATCTTAAGTTCTCAACAACTCTGGCTTTCTTGGAGATGCCCTTTTCATCCCATTCAGTACAGGTGATGAGTGTCAGTGTCTGTCCCTGTCACTTCAGTTACAGAAGCAGCAGCAACAGCCTTGAAGCAGGAGTGTGTTCCTGCTGTCCCTGCCTCTGCCTAGGTTGGCTGTCAGACCCATGCTCAGAACTGTCCCTGCCTCTGGCTTTGCTCCCTAGGTTGGCTGACTGTCAGAGCCATGCTCACAGCTGTCCCTGCCTCTGGCTTTGCTCCCTAGGTTGGCTGACCGTCGGCCCCACGCTCACCAACAGCAACTTCAACGCGGAAACCTACTCCTCCTACTTCACAGCTCCCAACTCCCACCTGACCGGCTGCACCGAGGAGATCGAGAGGCTGCGGCCCAAGTCGCCCCCGCCCAAGTCCAAGTCTGACCGGGGTGGGGGTGCTCCAAGGGGAGGAGGAAGAGGAGGGACTTCGGCAGGCCGAGGAGAGAGGGGCAGAGAGAGGAACAGAACGAACTTCAGGGGTGAGAGGGGTGGCTTCAGAGGGGGACGTGGAGGTACCCACAGAGGAGGCTTCCCCACCCGCTGACGGCGGGTAGGTGGTTGCCTCTTCCCTGCTCCCCTGCCTCAGCTCTGACTTGGATTTTTTTATTGCTAATGTGAATTGTTCTGGGGACCCAAGCTAGGTGACTGGCCTGGCACATCACCACCCCTGCCCAGGGCTGCACCTGACAACACTCAGCTTGGTCTCCGGGCAGAGAGCACCACCTCTTCAAAACGTGGAGAGGATTGAAGCAAAGACACTCTTCTTATGAAACCTGTGAGCTGAGCTGTGGGGGGCTTTGTTAGCTGTCATTTTATCCAAAACATGGATTCTTCCTTCTTTGGAGGGTCTGGTCTGGACTGGCTTGGATTAATATGATGGTGTGTGCATGAAATGCAGTTCTGAACTGCATGGCAGTAGCAGACTTACTCTCTTAGAAAAGTACTGTGTCTAGAATGACACCTATTTTAACTGCTCTCAAGCCAAGGAGCAAATTGAATCAATAGAATTCTATTTTTTTTTCTTAGATTCAATTTCCCAAATTATTCCTGGGAATAGGGCACAAGGTTGTTTCATCAGTTTTCATGTCTGTAGTGGGATGAGTGGTAATTCTGTACAGGTGTGTGTTTGTGCTTCATAGAAAGCAAGAAGTTGTGTGTTTACATGCAGGCCAGAACTTCACATGGGTCTGGATTTCTTCTTGGGCAGGAATGTGCAACCAGTGTGTGCTCATGAAAGCCTTGAGTCTTGGTAGGGAAAACCAGTTTTATTGCAGAGCAATTGAAGTAGTAGAAAGAGTGTTGTTGGCAGTGTGATGTTGTGAGAGGGAGTGCTAACAGAAGATAACCACCTTGGCAATGAGGGTGCAGTAATTGGAGTGTTTTGCTTTGCCTGTGGATGTTAAATGTGTTGGAACTAGACCATTGGTGCTGAGCTCCCAGTACTGGGGGGGAAACAATACCCTGTGGTATGTATCATGTACATGATTTTACCAAAACCACAGCTCTTGACTTCTTGGTTAATACAGCGTGGGACTGAACAAACTGGGTTGGTCAAGTCTATCTTCAGTGTTGGAAAAGTGGCTTTTCTCATCATGGTTTTCTATTGAAGATTTTAAATAGCTGTCCTGTCAAGAAGTGTATTATTAAACTTGTTTATCAAAGCTAATGTTGAAATATTTTTCTTAATATTATGTGGGTTTGTTCTTCTGGAGGTTTGGGAGTTACAGAGTAAGTTGTACTCTGGTTTCCTCCCTGCTGTTGTAAAAGAGCAGGTAGTGACTGTTCATCTGGTGCATTCTTTTGGTTCTTACTCAAATTCTAGATCTGTAACCTTTGGAAGATTGCTTTTGTGCAAGTGACAAGTCTCTTTGTTCTCAATTAGAAGAAAATGTTAATTCCCTTTTGCCCTTTTTGTGCCCACAGCTGCTAGTTCACTGCATTGGTTACTCAACAGAGATGATTGGGCTACCCTGAAGAGGAGATTCAACACTGTTTGAGCTGTTTGCAGAAGGTCGGCTACTACTCAAGACCTCAGTGACTTGGAAAATTAATTGCCCATGGTTGTTAAAATCCAAAACACCTCTGGAGCATGCAGAGTTAGGGTTCTGGTTTTGGTTTTTCTTCCTGTACTGTAGAAGAGTTCTGCTCCCTGTGGCCTGGCCAGCTGCAGCAGGGTGGTATAACATGCACATTGACAAGCCACTGACCATCTTTTTTTTTTATATAGAGGTCAACAGCCAAGGAAATAGAAGGTTCTACATCTATGAAGACAGACACCTGCTGGTTGCAATCTGAAGGTGGTGTTTCAACAGTGATAGATGCCTGTACAGGTAAGACAGTGATGCCTCTGGGTGTACCTAGAGGCTTTGTGTCATGTACTTGTAGTTGTGGAGATGGTACTGAAAGAATACTGCAGTGAGATGCTCTTTGTCCTGTGCTCCCATTATACAGTAAAAAAAAAATCAGGTAATTTTTTAATCACTTGATCTGGCCCGTATCTAATCTGTTTCATCACTGGGTGTCAGTCTGTTTCTCAAATGTGCTGCTTTAAAAGGGAGGATAATGCTCATATTCAGTGAACTGATTAATATTTCATTTCCCATGTGCAAAGAAAGGCTTAGTTTCAGCATGCTGTCCTTGAGGATAAAAAAGCCTAACAAGTGTCTGATTTGGGGTGCCTGTCTAGATCTTGTCATGGCTTCACTGTAAGCCTCTTCTAGAAAGGATTTTGAATATCTTATCCCCTAGAGGAATTAAGTGAAGGATTCAACAATTGCACTGATGAAAGTCTGCTTGTTTGAGCATTTAGCTTCAAAGGGATGTTTAAGAAGTTGGTCAGATATTAATCTCTGTAACTGCAGCCATCAGCTTGAGAATTCTTTCTACTTTCTGACATGGCAGGTTGTCAAAGTTGATTGAAATGCTGGCTGTGCTGGGCAGGTTACTAGACAGTGCTGCCCCAGTGCAGTATCATGAGCACAGAACTGTGGATACTGAATACTTCGTACAGTGTGTGGTGTTTAGGCTGCAAACTCAACTTCCAGGGTAAGCTCAAAACTGTTCTTAAATGGCATTGAGGCAAGGGATTAATTTGAGCACTAAAGATGATTTAAAATACTTGGCAAGGGGATAGACCTGTCCAGAAGGCCCTCTAGAATCCTAAGGTGTTAAGGAACACTTCAAGCCCATTACACTGAACTTGTTTCTTGAACGGGGCTTTTTAGGGATACACTGAGTAACTGAGATAAATGAACCCCACTGTTTCTGTGCATAGGAGAAAGAAAATGGTTTCTCCTTCCAGAATTGGTCAAGTTGATGGCAACCTGTATTGCTGTAGAAATTGCCAATGATGGAGGAAAGGTTGGTATCTCCCTTGGTAATAGGGTTGTTCTCTGTGGTGAAAAAGCAAGCAATAGCTAAGGTCTGTGGTGAAACATGAAGTAACTTTGAGTATCATAATTGCAGAAATTAAAAAGGAAAAAGCCTAATTACTCTAAATGAGTTGAATGTCTTGCCATGGGTGCTGGAGACAGGAATTGTAATAACTTTGAGCACAAGCTGCTGTATCAAACTGTGTATGTACCTCTGCTAGTTTAGCCATTATGTCTTCTTCTGCAGTTAGTTTTACCTGCACTGGGGAAGACTGGAGCCCATGGAAGTAGCTTTTTTTATTACAGCTGTTATGAGCAGCACCTCTGTGGCTCTGTAGCTTTCCCAGTGCACAGCTAATGGAGTTGTTCCACTGTACTGATCCAGGCCACTAGTTGTAGGTGCTGGGTAGCTTTTGGCAGAGGCTGATAGCTTAAAAACCAGAGAACTGAGTATAGGAAAGAAGAAACACAGACATAATAATAGTATTTAATAATTGATTATTTCTTTACACAGAATTGCTGGTGTAATTTCATGAAGTACCTTGCTGTGGGATGGCAACAAATACTTTTTACAGGGTAATGGCTTCAGCTGAAAAGTGCTTATCTTGACAGCTGAATTCACTCTGAGGATCCTTTTCTGATACAGCTCCTTACATTAAAGAGCTCTTGGTCAATGCACAAGGTTACAACTGTTTTGATAAGCTGTTAAATCAAAAAATGTGCATCTTGAGTGCTTATCTTGGATATTAAAATGATTAACACTAAGTAGTGATGCTAACATGTTCAAAGGCACTTTGAGACCCAACTCTTACCCATACCATTGAGGGTTTTTTCTTTCTTTGAAACACTGAGGTTCTTTATTTTATTTTGGCAACAATAGCTCCTCTAGTTTGGAAAAGTTCAAACCTTCCTTGCAGAGGCATTGGTCCTGAAGATACAAACAGCCTGATGAGTATCTGAGGTAAATAGCTCTGCCAAAGACTCAATCTTGTTATTAGAAGAGGCTTGTTTTTGAGTAAATCAGTCCCTGTAAGAGACCATTTTAAACAAGAGGCTTTCTTTTTATAGCACCACAAGTAACATTTGGTTTGGTTAATGTGTCAACTGTTTTACAGTTGACCTGCCACTGAAATCTTGAGGGACACGTTTGGTTGGCTTGGGAATATTCCAGTTACATTTGTAGTAAATAAAACCTAACATGTTCCATTCTGAAAATGTAATTAAATAGTACATTAAATTATTTCCTCCCCTTAGGACTATAGAATTGTACCATTGTTATTTGGCATTATCTGCCAAAGTTGGCAAAAGGATTGTTTCCTTTCTGTGTTCTGTGGTCCATTGGTGTTAAACTTCTGTGAGTCCAGTTATCAGGTGAGAACCCTGGGAGTGGAAGGTTTCCCAGCACCCTTTTCCTGCAGCAGCTAATGCTTGTTCCATCAGAGATGAGCTTTACATGAAGGACATTGAAGTACATGGCAGGTTACTGTGAATCTGATTCAGCTGTCTGCTCTCAACTCAGAAAAGGCTTGGTGGGGTTTTTTTCTCTGCTGCTGTATAGATTTTGAGCATCTTTCCTGGCTCTTGTACAACTTATGACTAGCAAAAGGAGTAACTGGAGTTCTTCTCTACAGAGTTCTCTAAATTCTATCTTCATCAAGGCATACCATATGCTTTTAAGCATTGACAGTATGAAATCTGGCAGTTAACTTAGGACTTCCAGAACATGAATACCTGAGAGCAGAACTTGCTATTCTACAGCTGAATAAGGAAGCTAAATGCTCAGTGAGGGGCTGGTGTGAAATGAAACTGGTCAAGAAGAGCACAGAAGGGGTTCACTAAAGCACAGCAGAATGCCCAGGTAGGGTAGAGCTGTGGGCCAAGGGCAAGGACTGTTCCTCTTGCAGTATCAAAACAATTGTCAAACTGTACTTGAGTTGCCTTAAGTGAGCAGCTGGCAGATCTCTCTGTGGATGCAGCATAAGAAATCCCCATAGGAAGCTCCTCCATAAATACTCTTGTCTTCTACCAGCAGCTGTCGGAAGAGCATCTCTGGCTGCTCCCGCTGTTTCACAATCAGCAGCTGAAAACAGAGACACAGCTTTAGGATACAGATTCTACATGGCAGTGGGGTTTGCCTGTAGCTACTGATGTGGGGGGAAAGAAAACTAATCTCTGCATTTCAGGAACTGGATCTATGAACACAGGAGAGAGAGAGTTTATACAGGAAAATTCCAGGTAAGTAAAACCTCCAGCTACCCTTAAATTTTATCAAAGCCAATAGTGCTGTTCTGAACCTGTCTGAGCAATGAGTTGAGACAGAAGTTACCTTCATGGTGTAGGGCTTTTGTTTCTGGAGATGCTCCAGTATTGAATTGAGTTTCTTGGAAAATGGGTTGTCCAGGTGAGGCAGTGATGTCTGTTCAGATACAAGCATGGCAGGGTGTTAGTCACAGCATGAGTTCACACAAGACTGGCTGCTGATCTTGATTATGCAAGTTACTGTGGATTTCATCCTAAACTGAGAAATGCCATCTCCCCCCAAAACTATCTCATCTGTCCTAAAGACCCATCTAAGAAATGTTTTCAGTTTAAAATAATAACCATGTGAAAATCAGGAGAAACTTGACTATTGCAAAGTTTTTTGTTCCTGTTTTTAGCAATACACATTCACTAAGACTTTAATGGGTTTGAAAAAGTGAAAGCTCCTCTTTAAGTGTTCAGAGTGTACAAAAGCTTATTAAAGTTTTCTGTAAAGACACTGCTGGTGACTTCATCCCCTCTGCTGGTCACCTGCTTCTGCTTTGACACTCCCCTTACATATTTCTCTGAGGAGCAGTCTGACCTTACTCAACCATCAAGTCTGATGAGGGGACTGGTCTCCATCTACTCACAGCGTCCGTGCTGAGGTGTGCAAAGGAGGGCACGTTGAAGAGCCCCTGGATGAGCTCCGGGGGGGCGCTGGCTCCCACCCACAGGAACAGGCTTAGCCCATTGGCCAGCAGGAAGGCCCCTCCTTCGGCCAGCCGCTCCTCCGAGCAGCGCACTGCGGCTGGCACCGCCTCGCTCTTCACATCCACGCTGTGCTGCGGGGACACAATACACAACACTTCTGCTCTTGGTCACTGCAGACACTGAGAAGGAGCTGTGAACAAAAACTGCACTAAAACTAGAGTGAGATTCTCAGAGGATGCTGCTGTCAATGATTGGTAGTTATAGCCCTGTTTTCCTGGAGGTTCTACCCTCCCTCCTGAATTCAGTTCAACAAACAGTTCCCTCCCAGTAAGACTGTAAGCCAGGCTGGAAGTGTAACAGCTGCTCAGCAGACAACCTTCTCTGCAACTGCTCCACTCTGAAACTGCAGCCTGCTGCAAACAAGTTGTGCTGAAAAATGAAGAGATGTGCAGAAACCATACTCACAATTGGCAGAAGCTGGGGATAAAAATAGAGCTGTGTGTCAGCCACCCCCATAGACATGAGCAGCTGGCGATGGTGGGCTCTCTCATCAGTGGGGATTTCTGGCCTGCCAACCAGCACACAGCTCTTCAGCAGGCAGTTCATGTAGACTGGCAGCACCTTCATGGCATCTGGAAGGATGAGCTTAGGCACAGAGAAAGCTTGTTAGTGAAGTCAACTACTGCTTGCTGTTTGATTAAAAACTGGAAAACTATGAGAGCTGTTTCAAACAGATGTGATGCCTCAACATGGTTCATACATTTAGTAAGAAACAAATTATTTGTTCCATAGAGTAGCTGGCTTGGATGATGTCATCTCCCTGTAACCCAGCTTGGTTTTTAGGTACTTTAAAGGGGTGGTCACATAGGGAAAAGTGTTTGTCTTCTCTGAACAATAGAGGAAGGAAAGAAAGATCCACAGTGTATATCTCTGGTATTGCTTCTAATACATCAGGTACTCCTTGTGCAGGTCTTTGACTAGTGCATGGCATGTAAAAACCTCTGTCTTTCTCCAAGTTAAATCACCAGGACTAAGAGTGAATAATTTAAAACGAAAAACTGGAGCATTACATTTTTAAGGCAAATCATTAGGATGTGCTACTAATTCTAGTCTATACATTATATTCAAGAAGAAAGAATTAGGACAGCTTAGAGGAGATCATCTAATCAACTTCAGCATTAATATACAAAACTGGCACCTGTCATTCAAAAACTTGCCAGAGAGGCAGCCATGCCTCCTGTCTTTCAAAGTCCTGAAAATATTCTGAAAGTTGCAAGAAAGACAGAAGTTAAATTCAAACAGAGTTGGATTTAGTTCAGTCATTTTGGGGTATTTGAAACACAGAAAATACTTTTGTCAGAAACAGTTTCTGAAAGGATTTAAAAACACCTTCCTCTTGGTTCAGTTAGACACACCCCAGTGCTCTAAATATATAAAAGAAGGGGCTGAAAATAATAAAGATGTTTTGAAATAAAAATGAAAGCTTTGAGTCAGCACAGCATTCCAAAGGAAGGAAAAGGCTGGCTGAGCTCTGTTATATAAAGATGCTCATTAGTTTCCTCAATGGCAGAACTGCCACCTCCACATGTAACTGCTACCAGTGAATCACACCTGTCATTAATTCATTTATGTCTGTCCTGAAGTGTTCCTTTCTAGTGTGGGGCTTACCTGGCTCACCGCCGAGGGGCTGGCACAGTTCTTCCTGTAACATGCCAGCATGTGAGCTGTCTGATTCACCAGGATGTCTCTGACAGTCTTCAGTGGCTGGCTGAGAATGGCTTTGAAAGCTGCACATACAGAGGAAAAAGAGTGCTAAAGATGGGGACATACTCTTAAAAGTACCTCTATTTCTACCAGCTTCTGGTTTTACTAGCACGAGGGCTAGAGTTGCTGCTCTGTTATCCATCTTTGCCCACCAAGCTTCCAACACTGTGGCAGGATGTCCATTTCCACAACTGTGCCTGTGTGGTTTTGTGCATCACATGTTTGTAGCTACTTTCACAAGTGCTGTGGCTGAATGTGTTGATTTATGGCAGTATGTCTTTTCTATTTTATAGTTCAGGAATTGCTCAGGCTTGGAACACAAGTTACACAATGTGATTTCCCACTAGGCCATCACTTCACCTCCCTTCTTCTTTCTCCACCCCAAAGCAAAATGAAACAGTCTGTTACCTGACTTAGCAAAGAAGTTGATGAGAGCATCAGTCTCACAGGTCTTGTAGACATCAGCTAGCTGGGAGCTGCAGTTCAGACCAATGTTGTGGATGCGGAGCCTCCTCTGTCCACTTATGGACGTGTACAGCACAGCACACTGCAACACGGGCAAAGTCATGTAAGGCAACCTACTCTGAGGGTAAAAGGCAGAAAATCAGAAGGCACTGCTGCTTCATCTGTAGGACCAACATGCATGTAACTTTTTCTGGAAGTAGATTAGACATTGTAAAAGTTACTCAAATTGACAATCGTATGAGTGAAAGACTGCACACAACAGGAGAGAAGCTTGATGACAAGTACAGTGCCCTTGGCAAAAAACAACAGAAAACTTCCTGATCTTGAAAAGCTGAGTGGTTCATTTGTGCTTTTTTGGGAAGATGCAACCTTTGGCTAATTAAAACATTTCTATTAGTGGCAGTGTCACCAGAGTCTGTGCCTTGCTCACATCAGTTCTACTCATGAATCTTTTTTTCTTGGCATTATGTGCAATTAAGTTTTTACCTGAATTAAGGCACCGCTGTCTTCATTCAGTTTGTCATCATGCTTGAACTCCACTGTCACTGCCTTGTCACAGTCAACTGCTGCCATCTCCACATCTGTAGTGTTGTTCATGTAAATAGCACCAAAGAAGTCTGTAGCCCTGAAGCCTACAGCCAGATGGAAACAAAACTTTGTATTTCAAAGTGGCAAAGAACACAGACTTCATTTTGGGACTTTCTGTAATATAGTCAGTTTTGCTGATTGAAGCAGGAACCACTTAGAAGGCTTATACTCTTTTAGGAAAATTAAGTCATGTGGCTATATACAGGAAGGCCATACATTTTATCAGTCTATCCAATTGCTTTTCAAGAGGTGCCACAGAATGTCAGGGGTTGGAAGGAACCTTGAAAGATCACCTAGTCCAACCCCCCTGCCAGAGCAGGGTCACCTAGACCAGGTCACACAGGAATGCATCCTGCTGGGTTTGGAATGTCTCCAGAACAGGAGACTCCACAACCTCCCTGGGCAGCCTGTTCCTGTATCTGTTACCCTCCCTGTGAAAAAGTTTCTCATTATGTTTACATGAAGCTTCTGTACGTTCCAGCTGCACCCATTGCCCTTTGTCCTGTCATTGGATGTCACTGGGCAGAGCCTGGCTCCATCCTCCTGACACTCACCTTTTACATATTAATAAGCATTAATGAGGTCACTGCAGTCTCCTTCAAGCTAGAGAGCCAGCTCCTGCAGCTTTTCCTCATAAAGAACATGTTCCACCCCCTTAATCACTTTTTTGGCTCTGTGCTGGACCATTTTGAGCAATTTCCTGACCTTGAACTGAGGGGCCCAGAACTGGACACAATATTTCAGATGCAGCCTCACCAGGGCAGAGTAGAGGGGGAGGAGATCCACTCTTGACCTACTAACCACACCCCTTCTAATACTGAAGTCACCCCCAAAATACTGCAGTCACAAGTTACCTTGATCTTGCCTGTGAGCTGTACAGCACTGCATTAATTAAAATGACACCTTGTCATATGTATTCAGTTAATTGTCATTCCCGACAAGCACCCTTACCTGTGCTAGTTCGAACCCTCATTATTGCATCGAATCCAGTCTTTTTTGCTACGTCCTTCCTGAGGTCACTTAAGAACTGGTGGCTGTCGGCATCGAGCTGGAAACACAAACACCAGAGCTGCAGTTCATCCAGTTCACCACCAGGTGGCAGCACCACGACAAAAGCCAACCCTCCCCATGACACCCCCCCCATCACATCTGCTTTTTTCACATTGTACATCTGTCGTTGCCTTCAAAAAGAGAAACGAATGTTTCTGTTAACAGATCATCAGTCAACAATATATGCAAGTGTCCACCAGCTCATCACTAGGCTTGGACAGCCAGAAACCTGCATCACTCACCTGGAAATGGCTGTACTTGTAGAGTGTTCCTCCAGTGTACATTGTGACAAGACCCATGGAGGCCACATCAATGTACTGGCTGGGGAAGAGGAACAAGTTGACACAGCAGCCATTAGCCACACAGTCCCTGGCTAAGGCCTCGTAGCAGTTCACCTGGGGCTGGAAGAGTGTCTGCACAGAATGTAAAAAGACAACTGTTGTAACATTAGATACCATTAGTAACAACCACAGTGCAACTGCCCACTCCAAATCCATTTTTTCCCCTTGGAGGCATGGAGTCAGTGAGAAACCTGTTTCCCCTGCCATATACTCATATGCAGGGAGCCAATTTAGTGCAGTCTTAACAAAGCCACTGAGCAGGCAGGTGACAAAGGCTCCTGCTGGGTGGAATGATCTGCTGATGGGGAGGCTTCCCTTATTGATGGGAATAGTTGCTCTGCTGTAGCTTGATTCTGGAGTTCCTGTAGGGCCAGTACTAATATCCCTACATGATCCAGGCACAGTGAGAATGGGAGGATTATATCATTAAAAACCAAATCCCAATTAGAGAAAATCAGCTCAACAGCAGTCTCCTGGTCACTCAGAGTGGAAAATACCTTTTCTTTATCTGTATTGAGCAGTTTTTTGTCATCTCTGTTTCTCAGCTTCCCTGGTGCTTCTGCAGTTGGCAGTGAAGAATGGAAGATAAACAGTTTTCCAGCACATTCAGCAGCCTGTTTCAAAGACACCATATTGGCATATTTATTACCACTAAGATCAACCAGACTAATTTTCTGACATTGTGGTATCTCAGGGTAAACTTTCTGCAAGTTCCTCAGAACTCAGTATATTATATATTAAAAAGCTCAAAACTCGATGGAAATAAGTCCCAAAACAAGCTAGGAATTTTCAGTCAGTAGAGAACAGTCTAGCACACAGGTAAGTTGGCTGATGCAGCTACAATAATTTCTATCACAGGAGTTTAAAATCTGGATGTGCAAAGCTAGGAGACCTCTTGGAGACTTTCCAGTCAGATACCAGCAGTATGCAACAAGCAGCAAGTACCAGAAGGACAATCACTAGATTGGATAAATTTAAGAGGAAATGTAATTCAACAGGAGAATTCTTTCAGTCCAGGCACACCAGTTCAAATAGATTTTTGTAGCTCATTAAGAATTCCATTCCTGTAGTAGATTACACATGAAATCTACATTAAACTGCAGGAGTACCAAAACTTGTGATGAACATTTATTCCTGTCATTAAGAAATTAAGCAACTGCCACTTTTATAAAAGTCTTCTTACTTGGAACTATAATGAGAATATATTTACAGAGGTTACAAACTACTGATAGAAACCCCTGAATCCCAAAGAGAGCAGCAACAGCAGCAGCCCACAGTCATCTCTGTACTGCTAACAAGCTTTTCCACCACGATTTAGAAAATCCAATTTATTGCTTACACATGCTATTGAGACAGCTAATGGGGATTAGCAGGACAGAATAGAGTACTTCAGTTGGAAGGGACCTACAATCATCTAGTCCAGCTTCCTGGGGACTTCAGGGCTGACCAAAAGTTACAGCAAAGTGAAATGAATCTGATCAGCAATTCTGAGGTCTCCAAGTATTGAAGAAGCTGGATGAAGGAGGAAAGAGTCCTGCTCCAGAGCTAACTGCATATCTGGGTTAAAAATGTAATACCCAAGACTCCAAACACAAAGCAGCTTTGCTACTCTCTCCTCCAGACCTTAAGATGCTCACTAGATAAAGATACTCCACAATTCAGAATAAGCTATAGCATTCTGCTGGGAAAACTCAACAGCTTTTTGCTATGGCAGGAATGCAACAGAAGACAGTATTGTACTTTAATAGAGCTCAACTTACATGTTATATAT
>JANHGL010005146.1:0-31365 GCA_024611195.1 Ceyx melanurus | reverse complement strand
ACAGCTTTTTGCTATGGCAGGAATGCAACAGAAGACAGTATTGTACTTTAATAGAGCTCAACTTACATGTTATATATAACATATGTAAACATATGTAAACATATGTAAACATATGTTATATGTTTTACTTATACACAGCTTGCAGATAAATAACTCTTAAAACACCAATGGCTGTTTTCTGCTCTTGTGGTGAACCATGGTGGCATTCTTTGGACTGGCAGCACTCCATGGAAATCACTTTAGGGGATGTCCCAGATACACAGAAAGCAACCGGGGATGTATCTTGACCTGTGGAGTTGTTGTCAGATTGTTGTCTTCAAGCTGTGTGAACTCATCAGTTAAGCAGAAACCCACCAACACCTTACTTGATTAAATCATAGTCACCCCTTTTGCACAAGAGGTCAGCAGAAGGAGGAGAACAGGCAGGGCAACACCAACTTATTCTGCCCTTTACACCTGCAAGGACTGAATCAAATATCCAAATATCCACACTATCTATTAGTTCTGTTGCAGTGAACAAACACTTCTTAATTTCTCTGAAATGATGGGATTTGGTTTCTGGTCCAGCATCTCCTAAGCATCCATTCTATGTAGAATAGACTGGAATCTGCTTTGATGCCTGTCTTCTCATTGTGACTAAACCAGTTCCAGAGCACTGTTAGAATAACACATTAGCACTGGAAATAAGCAGGGACTTTTTGTTCTAATTTCCCATTCTGACTTTAGGGGGACCCAAGACTGGCTTTTAGCAAATGGAATTTCTGCAGCTTAGCAACTTTTTTTTCTGCTTCCAGAGAAACATTCTAACCTTCAGAGCCTCCATGCCAGCCTGGATAACAGGAGCAAAGATGGTCTCACTCTCATTTGTGTCTGCAAACATCTCTGGAATCTGGTCCAACAAGCTGTGGAAGAGGAAAGGGTCAGTGTCTCAGCTGGTTAGCAAACCTGGGATCATCCCAAACAGAGCTTGTAACATATTATGTCTTCACAGGGGAAGATGGCATGGAAAAGAATTAATTTTGATTTCTCAATTTCCATTTACTCTAAGGCAATAATAATAATAGTAATTATGGAATAATTGTACTTCACTTGATAACAACAGATCGTGATTCCTCAAAGTTAACAAGGAAACCATCCAGCAAAGGAACAAAAACTTCTCCAACATCTGAGACCACCATCATCTGAGGCTGAGCTAAGCTGCTTTTGACATTGAAGAAGTGGAGGACCTTGTTGTAAGTGACAAAACCAACTCGAATAGAGGAGGATTCTTGTTGCTCTTCTCTGCAAGAAAAACAAAAGCAGCAGTTAGAGTTCTGAAATCCTGAACCTTGCCTTCAGTAGAAGCCTGGCCTTCCTCTGGAAGTGCTGTTATTTGAAATACATTTTCTTTCTGTATATTCAATACTTTTATACACCTTCACATATAAAACATCTCATTATTTCTCAGTCTTTCACTGCTCTCATTTAACTATGGGTCTCCATATTATTTAACCTTTAATGAAAACTATAATATACTCTAATAAAAACTATACTGGACTACAGTAAAATAATACACTGTCATTACTATTGATCAGTAGTAATAGTATGTGTTTAATGCTCACAGATGTGCTATATTCCATAAATTGTTTGTTGCCTACAAGACTGGTTTTCTCAGATACATATCAGGACAGAAAAGCTTCACAGCAGAGCAAGAAGCTTTAAAAGTTCTACTGAATCATAATAAAATCTGAAGATACAAATTACCAACTTAATGGCTTTAGAGAAACTTGCCAGTCTTGAGTATTCTGGTTTTTTTGCATTTCCCTGGTTAATGTAATGAGAAGAGCAGTGTTGCAGTCAACAGAACTACAGCAAGCAGGGTCAAAACTAAAAGCTAGGACTTCACTGATAATACCACTAGAGTTCACTACAAGAAAGGAAAAGAAATCAAGCTGCATGTGCAATTAGGAGGACAGGTTCTTTCATCAGACATCAAAGGTTAAGAATTGACAGCAGTAATAAAATTAACATTTGGTTAAATTACCCCAAAAATAGCTGTACTGTAAGTGTTGACATTTTCTCTAGCTTGTTTTTACCTCTCAACATGCAAAGCTGAATGAAAACTGCAGGGTAGTGAGTTAAGCAAAGCACATGTATGTTTCTTTACCTTGGAAGTTTATCTAGCAGGGTCTTCAGTTCATTACATATGAGTTTAACTAGGCCACTGTTGATGCTTCTGTATGACACATCAATCATGAAGATATAAGCTGGTGGCTTTGGAGGCTTGTTGTCCTACAGAACAAATGACCATTCACAGGGAAGAAGAACAGATTCACAGATGAGGTAGAGTCCTTTTACATACCATAAGGTGATCTAAATACAGTGGTCAGTTGTTTGAAAGATGCTATGGATCATAAACAGTAACTATTGCAGAAAGCTGACACATACTGGGTGAAGTCCACCTCTGGAAGAAAACATTATTACTGGAAAATAGCATCCTAATGAAGTTTGTATATAAAGGATAACAGTTTATTAGCTTGAGATGAAACACTAACATTTTATGATGGATTTTCAAATGTGCCTTCTGGCTTTTTCCTGTACCCAGCCTGGCTTTGCATTCCTTTTATCAATACACAATACCTTGCTATTAATGTGAACACCTCAAAACTGTTAAGTGATTTCTAACCAATCTGGAAAAGGACAATACAGTCTAGGTACTAAACCAGAAATTATCTCAGTTCTTAGCAGTTGTTAAATGGTGATTATCTGCAGCCTGTCTTGCTGTCCAGTGCTTCAGTGCTCTCTGGAGAGCTGAACTGTCACAAATAAGGTAACTTTCTTTAAGCATGAGAGTGGAGGATTCCATATGTGTAACTGCTGCACAGACTTGAGCTGGTACAGATTCCTTTGGGATTCCTCTCTTAATGTAAGAGGCACAGAAATCATGGCATACACCACTGATTTCTGTAAGGAAAAGGAAGATGAAGGGGTTTTGTTCCCCAATAAAGCAATGTAATGCTTGAGAGATGTACCCAGGAAGAAGAACAAAGAACATACAAGGTGAATGTAGCCAGAGTAATCCTCATACTCCCTAAAATCAATTTTCTTAACTCCCATAAAGGTGAGTAGTGGTCATTATTTGGTGTTACATTCAGGACAGCTTTTCCATTATATTGTTTCACTGCCTTCACAGGCAGATTTCTGTCCACTTAACCAAACTATACTGGTTAAAGTAAACCTTGCAAAAACTCCATTTAAGAAAAGAATCTAACCCTTGAATGATGACTTATTAATGGTCCCTAGCACACTTTAAACTAAACTTAGCATTACATCCTTGATCTCACTTCATTTGAATCATGTAAATCAGAATTCTGGTGAACTAAAAAATTCAAACAGCATTTTAAAAGCTGTTCTGTTTACTGCAATTCTAGTTTCAAAAACTCTATCAGACAATACTTCTAAACTCTTGTTCTGCATCACCAGTGATAAGAATCCCATAATTTCTGGCAAATAGATGGCAGAAGGGACCTGTGCTCTTGCCACATCCGCTCAGCAGGAGCACAATAATGCAAAACAGCTGCTATTTGTTAACTTTTTTTTTTCCCCAGCTGTTCATCCTTGACATTTGATAAGCACAAAAGGAAATAACTTTTCCTTTCTGGTCTTAAACAGGATTTATGAAAGAACTAAACCTTTGCAACTTGGAGCAGAATGAAAAGTTAAATTATAAAATCATGTTAATTTCTGTAAAATTTAATGACTCAGCATTTCCAGCATGAGTGTTAATTTTGGAAGAGATTTCTTTTTTGCAATATTCTACTAAGTCTACGGCTGGGTCTTTGCAACAAGAAAGATCCCACACTGCATTTCTGTAAAGCCTCACTACAACTCCTGCTCTGGGCTTTAACCCAGATTTCAATTAAATCTAGATAGATTATCTCAGGGATTTCACTGGATTTTGGAGTAGCAACCTAGTGAGAAAGCAGAATTACAGCTGTTCATTTTCTTCAAAACAGCAATAATGTAAAGTTCTGAGGAAGTTACTGGTTTCTACTCAAGACATTGTAGAATCCAGTTACCTTTCCTAACATTACAATGACCTCAGTTTCAGTAACAGGAAGAAAATTCTGCCTGATTTCAGTGGGAACAGAAATACACATCCACATTGTGAACAGACCAAGTCTCACTTGCAGTTTTGTGTAATGCACCCAAGTTAGAAAGTGTCAGTAATTTGTGCTTTCAAATGTATCAAACACAGTTCTCTGATCTACAAATATTTACAGTGGACTTGAAGAGATTTGGATTGAATTCTTCAGTGAGTTAATATTAGGAGAAAGACCCCATTCCATTTTAACTTACTGGTCAGAACACTACAACTACTCCTGCCAGGAAAAGATTACAAGGGCAAATTCCTTTTGGCAAGGATTTCAGTATTTCAAGGCAATTTAGGCATGTGTCCACCTTTCAAATCAATAAAAGACACATCTAAAACACACTGCATTAGAATTTCAGTAGCAGCCTTTAACAGTGGCTAGTACCAGAGGAATGCCCAGTTAACAGCTGGCAACCCATCACTTTGCTGCACCCTTTGTCATTCCTTGCCAGTAAGCTTCAATTCTCCAGTGTACCTTGACTCTGCTATTCAGCTTACAAGTGCATGTAGGTGTTCAAAGGATTGTCTGTTTTGCCATCAGACTGTCAGTTGGTGTGTGTACTGGGAATACTCACTCGGCAGTAATCCAAAGTGGCAACGTATTCATAGGATCCCAGCGAGAGCTCCGGCCTCTCGTAGTGATCCACCCGCCGGCCCATGTGGTCCAGGTGTTGAAAGAAGAATGGAGGGACTACAAGCCAACACAAAAGAAAAAAAAACATGGTTTATTTTGGGTAGGAACAACTCCTTTCAACAGATACAGTGTCCTAAAGCAGGTTCCTCTATTGCTAAAATCAAGGGAAGTCTTCAAAGAGGTTTTTAACGGGTTCCAGTGGTGTTTTTACCCATATTAGCTTAAAAAAACCCACCCCAAATAAACAAAAACCCCATGATATTCTAGTCATGCCAGCTCCTTTTGTATTTGTAGGATAGATAGGGCACATAAACATCTGTATTTATAATTTCCACAGGCATGAACCTGTTACTCTCTAACTGTTCTGTAGTTAGAATGCTTGTCTTTCCCATTTCTGCCTGTAAGAAGTGTGTGTTTCTGTGAGTAGGGGGAACATCACCCAGTTTGCTGGCCATTTTTAGGCCTCATTATAGTTTTAAATGCTTTTTGATTTGGATAAAAGACACTGTAGCAATAGAAAGCATGATTTCAAATGCCACTGCAACTGAAGTGGTTTTCTGACAATGTTTACAATGCATTTGCACTTCTCTGAGAGTTTCACTTGCTGTTTGTTAACTGCTACCCTTGCACAAACATTTGAGCATTGGGCAGAAAAGAAGCTGGAACGAGTCTGTCAGGGTTGACATTTCAGAGCTGAGAAGATGACTGTATTAGGAAAGCTCTGCACCACTGTGATCCAGCTGAGGAAATCCAGCTCCATACAAATGTCTAGAAAGGGTAGCTCTGGCAAAGCCTTGGGAGTTGGCCAAGAGCACAAGCACAGTTATGAGTCACATGCAGCACCCTTGAACAAATATGGCATGGTATCTTCTGTGAAAACCAGCACTTGTGACAGGGAGATTGATAGGGTATTAACCACTGCACCCACAGCCAGGGGCAGGACTAGGCTGACATGCTTCTCACTACTCCCTTATGCTGGACATTCTGATTTCTTCATTTTTTCCACACCAAAGTTGCTGTCAGTCAGCAGTACAAGCAGCTTTCTATGCTGTGTTGACACATCATTTTGAAAGGAAGTTTTGATCATATTTGGACTTCATGAGTCAGCATTATTTTTCATACATTTTTTTTAACTTGTACTGAACATCTTTATATTTTTCTTGGGTATTTTTAATTAGTGAGCTAGGCATAATTACCGCATCCCACGAAACTCAAGGCAGCAATCAAGAAAATCATTTAGGGGATGTCATTTATGGCACATGTATGAATCACAAATGAAAGAAACATCCCTTACCATCATTTATACAGTTGCAGAAGCCACACTGGTACCTTCTTCCACCTTCAATGAACTGCATGAAGGGACACATGTAAGCCTTGCAGCGGTTGCATCGGATCGGTCCAGTCTCCCCGTGGTTCACCACAAACAGAGGTGCCTACATGAAGGGGTACATGAAGTTATAAAGAGATGAAAGCACATGAAGTGAGCTGCAGAGCTGCTGCTCAGCCTTGACTCTGTTCCAAATCAAGAGATCATTCCTTGCTCAGCCTTCTCCCCAAGCCTGCACCTATGATGAGCATGGTATGAACCCCAAGTCCTGACTGCTGTCCCTGCATTGCTGCTGCAGGGCATGCTGCACATGTTTAAACTCTGTCAAGAGTAAGAGGTTTAGAATACTCTTATTTATTGAGGGAATGTAGATGCAAACAAATACAGTGTTCCAAGCAGATGGCAGTTTCACTACACTGACCATGCTCACTTTCAGCCCTTGCCAAAAACCACTGCTAATGGAAGACATTTTCCAGATGCCTTCTGCAGTAATAACCATGCAGCAATTGAAAGATGCCTGTGACTACACTCAATGCTAGAAAAGTTATGTTGAAACCACTAAAAATGGAAGTTTGCTCAATTATTTGTAAAACTGTCTTGGTTTTTGTTGATTTTGTTTGTTTTCCTTTCAATCCCAACTAAAAATCTCTGAACATAAGAAATCCAGGCTTGGACATATCACAGACTTCTACCAGAGGCAAAATGCTGCCAGCCTTTAATGCTAAATCATTACCACTAGCATATATTTTTATTATTATTATTACAATATTCTCTTTCATCTATTAGAGACTTTATTTTTTATTGGAGCATAACAGTCCCTGAATACTTAGAAAATCATTCACATCCTTCAAGCATTCACTGCTTACATATATTTATTTCTATTTTCCAGAGACTTTTTTACTCATTTATTTCCCCAAAGGACTTAAAGATTTTTCCAAGGATTTTATATATCTGAGTAGGTTTTTACTATATGGGTTTTAAGTGCACTCTCCTGCTCCACTAAGAGATTTTACTTGATGTTCTTCTATGAAAATCAAGTTTAACACATATTAACCACTAATGTCAGCTGGCAAACCATCAACACTATTTTTCAGACATGAAAGCCTTGGCTATAAAACCTGCTCATCAGCCATAATTGCTTAATAAGTTTTAAAACTCCTGGGTTTTGTTCATTACTTGGCAATTTTCTGATTATCATTCAGCTGTATTAGTTTAATGAGGCCTGGGTCTGGCTTGCAGTTAATATTATTAGTGGATTTGACCTGGCAGGGGAAAAAAAAACCAAGACTAAACCAACTCCTGATGCATTTATACGTGTTGATTTAGTAACTTTAAACCTTGTTTTGATAAGTTTAATGTTATCCAAGAGAAAAAAAAAATAATTACCTGGAAATCATCATATTTTGAAACACCAAAATAAAGACCTTCACATAAAAAGCATGAACAAGAATAATAAAAAAAGTCAGGAAGTTCAGAGCCTAGGTGTCTACATTCTTAACCATATTCAATAATTACATTTTGAATATAGCAGGAATAAAAGTAGTGTTTTTTTCCTTGTCTTTTAATATTTGCAGTGGAAATTTTAGTTTATCTCTAAATTTCATTACAAAAAAATAAATTACTTACTACAAAATCTTTTTTAAAATGGGGATTAATGCCTCAGCAGCCTAAGGGTTATGTTTGCAAAGATTTACATGCAGGTTTAACTTTATGCACTGAAATTAAAACACATGCTCAAGTCTTCAGAAGAGAGTGTCCACAGGCAGTGTTCTGTAAACATCCACTAGGCTGCATTCCCTCATCCTGCCCAGGGAGGGGGGAACCACCAATAAACTCCTACTGCACAATCAGCTATTTTTCCTTCCTAATAAGTTGCAGAAACTTCTATATAAATAAAATTAAGGGGAAAAAAAATGAAGCAAACCACCCACAAATACACACAAGAGAATAAAGGATTTTGTCTAATAAATAAATAACCCACCAAAGTGCCCTACCTGGGTACCTTTACTCATTTGGAATATTTTTTACATTAAATTGAATTTAAATTTTAGCCCTTTCTTTAATTAAAAACATTATAATGAATGCATCTAATAACAAAGCTATCTGTATGACAATTTCAGAGTAAGCACTCAGACTGAAAGCATCAAAATCCCATTTCTTGATGAGAGCAACATAATACAGTTGAGAATTAAACTTTACCTTAAAAAAGCAAAAATCTTCCAGCTCATTGCACCATAAGACTAGACATTCTACCCAGCAAAAGAAAGTAATTTTTGTTTGAATATGTAAACTGCTATTTCAATTCCAACTATCAACATAACTTCTGTGAAGTAATTCTATTATTTTTTTTTAAATATAGATCTCCATGGGAATGTACAAAGATAAATAATACTGTACATGCATGAAAAGGATAAAATAATCAGTTTAAACTAATGTATACATAGAAGTGTCATAAAAAAAGACATGGTATTAAGTAGGAAAGTCTTGTTCAGTGTGCTCCACTCTGTAGATGTCACTGTATACCAGGAGATAAAGCAGAAATCTGTTTATGGTCCCTGGCAGCCAGTGGCAAACTGACAGGAGCAGGGGAGTAAGAGAAAATTTAAAATACTCTTGTTTTTTTAACAAACACAATACTCATTTTTCCTTTGCCTTTCCACAATATCAGCATTTTCTTTCTCTCTTCTTAAATCTCTATCAGTAAGAGAATAAAGTTATATATCTATATACTCGTGGACTTTTTATGGCCTTACAATTCTCTTCTCCCTCATCTCTTCACAAACTTTCATCCAGCTTACCTGCTTGGTCCACCTAATTGAGACCAGGCACAGACCTCACAAAAAAACAACAACACTTAAGTGTTAATTGTCCTTCCAGCACTATGAAAATCTAAATACTTCTCAAAACCAGTTACTAAACTACTATTTGGTAGCATAAATCTGAATGGGACACATAAAAGGGATTCCTTTTATGGCAAAAAGAGTAGAGAGGCAGAAAGGAGTTGTGCTGGGAGGCAGAGCATTAGAGTTTGCAGTTAAAACAAAGAAAGACTGGGCAGATCAGATGGGAAATGTTTAAGAGACTTGCATAAACTTTCCCTTCTCTGGAACCTCTGGGGCCCACTAAAGTGCAAGTCCTGAAAGCTGATCTGATAAACCATAACTCATCCCACTATTGGTCCCAATTTAGCTGTGATAGCAAGAGCTTTATTTTTGAAATATTTCTGCAAGAACTTCTCTCAGGAGTCAGAGCAATATCACAGAGCAATAGGCAGACATTGGTGGCACTGCTCCAAGATTAAATACATCCATTACCATTTCCAAAGGGACTGGAACCTGTGCTTTAAGGTCCTAGAAAGCTGAATTATTGCTGCTTGAGTATCTCTCAGATACATAACTCTTGATGACTTCCAATGTGATGCTGCCTTAAAATTATACTAGGTGAACAAGGGAGAAGGCTGTAGGCCAAGTGTGGTACACAGCCCCAAGCAAATCTTTCGTTTAATTAGTAAAGAGACAAGAAAAAACTACTCCAGATAATCAGAGAATTTTAAAATGTTACACTGAGGTTTTTCAGAAAAAAAAAAAACAACAAAAACCAAACCACAAACACACGAAACCCAAACTAGGTCATGAACCAAAGTGTCTCTGTTTCCTAGGAACGTTGAAGGGGTTTGTTTTCTTTTATTATATCATCACAGATTGCTTTTGAGAAAGATTAACCAGTCTACAAATAATCCCTTGGTTTTCAATTGCTTTACTGATTCTCATTAAAATGTCAAGAAAGCATTTCCCTTTGTGATATTCCTACTGTCTTCTATCAGAATCCATTCCCTCTGAAGACAGAAATTATTTTGCCTATTCTTGTTTTTTAGATGTTGAACAATATTCCCAGCTGATGACTGGAGCCAATTTAACTGTCTTCTCTGAAGGGTTCACAGCAGGTTCAAGTACTTTCTGTAGCACAGACCTTTTTCTTCTACTACTTTGTTTATATAACTGCAGCACAGCTAAAGCATCACCTACCTGATGCAGCATCTCCCAACTCTATCCTGATTTTTAGACCACATAAATATGCACAAAACATGTTCAAAACCCCTCCAGAGCCAAGCTGAACATTCACCTGCAGTGCAAAAAAATACCATGGCCTGGTGGCTGAATTCCAAGTTGACATTGCACATGGTAGAGGGAATAAAACAGAAATCTAGTTACTGATTTCAGTGGATCATACCTCAGACTAGCCTTGAAATCCTTACTCAGTGTTCCTTTATTAAGGGGAGCTTTGCAATTAACTGAATAGGATTTTAAGAAGTTGGAGCAGAAGGGAAAATCCAAGTAACAATGAGAAAATGTTGATGTGAACAAACACCAACATTAGTTAGCTTTCCTTTTTAGAACTTCATATCATACAGGTGACAGAGGAAAAGGAAAAAGATTATTTCCTATACTTCAGAGAAGCATGATGCCAGACCAGGAATACCAAGTGTTAACAAGTCAGTGCTCTCCAGCACTTGTTGGCTTTGAAGTGCTGACTGTTGTTTGGAGGTAGGGACAGGCTGTATCTCAAGTGAAGGTCAGCAGCCAGGATTAACTTATGATATAAGCAGGAGCATGAAATTGGAAAATCAAACTTTGCTGAACAACTCACTTCCAAAATGGTGCCACTTTAAAGCAAATCACATCTCAAGCAAGACCTGCCTCAGTCCACTCTACACTCAGGAGCTGGAGCAGAGTTAATTCTGCAAGAAGAGAAGCAAGGAAGGTGTACAGAACTACCCCAGCTGCTCTAGTGTTGTCTCCCCCTTTGCTGTGAGCACCCCTGAAGGCAATATTCACATGTTAATCCCAGGAGAGGACTGGGGTTCATGCCAGTACTAATGCACAGCTCCACTTCTCACTTAGCAGTAACACAGCTTTATTGATCACAAGATTTTCAAACTTTTATTGTGACTTTCCACTATTTTTCTAATAAAAAAATAAGTAAAATAAGTAAGATACAAACTGAAAATGCAGTATCAATTTCAGCTTAAAAAGCAAAACACAACCTTTTCCTCCTGAACTTACTAAATACCAGCATGTCCTGGCTCTGTGATGTTTCCAAGGTAACTCAGTAACATCTCTGTCAGTTTAAGGTTAGAGCTTGCACAGTCTCCTAATGTTTAATTTACTACAGTTGCTATGACCAACTTTGGCCAGTGCATCAGAGGAGGAAAATCCCATTTCAGGATAACAATATGCAGTCTGCAGAGGAAAATGGACACACACAGAATGCCAGATGCTATTCAATCAGCTAATTTGAGTTAGAGGTACCTAGAGATAGCCAAAGTTTTTTTTTTCCTTTGAGTGTTATTTTTGTTGACTAAACAAATTATCAGTACTGTTGCTCAGCTAATTAATTGGATATGTTACTTTTTATTTTCCTTTATGCACTGTTGCTTAGTCAGGTTTTCCTTCTGGATTAGGATTCTGAAGAACACAGAGTCTCCAACTTCACAGAAAATAATTACAGCTTCTTTATAAAGGCACTTTTCCAGTTGAAATTTCTTATTAATAAAACTAATCAGGAACTTCAATTACAATATGAATAAGGTTTTTATAAGCCTCAATTATTTTAGTCACTGTCCCCATCTCTTTCAGAATTACCTCCTTACCATAATAACAGTGGTGCACAGAACAACATAGTACACAACTGTTTTAACTTTCAGAGCACTTTAAAATGCACACTAAAATCAAAAAGGCTGAAAAAACCTAAATCAGGATATTTACTTGAATTCTGAAAAGCTCTGCTGCCAAAGCCTTTGCTAAAACTGCCTCTGAAAGTTCCTTCTAATTACAGAGTGCAGTTACAGCCCAATAGGCTAACAAAACACTTTCTTCTACACGAGGGAGTCTTGGGAAGCAATCCAACTCCAAATGCTTTACTACCAAATGCAGACTAGCACAGGACCTGCTCCATAAAGGAGCCTCATCTCTCACAGGATTTATGCACCTCTAAATTAGGCATTGTGAAACCCAGCACACAGGGACTGGCTTCCAGACTGATGTAAAACCTTCTGGGTGAGTCACCTGGAGATGCTCAGAGTTTTGGGCTCTCCATACTACATGTGGGAGAGGCAGGCACACCAGAGGAGCTGTGCAAAGCTCCCTGACATTTACCTGGTGCTAGTTGTTGAAAAAAATAAAATAAAACAACAAACTTCATCACCCAAAATGGAAAAAATAAATGTAAAAATCAGCAATTGAAAAAGAAAAAACCAAGAACCATTACAAAGAACTTCTAGGTGACCCCAAATCTACAGATCAGCAAGTCCTATTTCCACAAAAACCAATTTGGTAGACAAGAGAATGGAGGAGAAGATAAAAAGCTAAATGGGACATGCAGAGGAAGAGCTGATGTGGCTCTTGCAAGGATGCATTGACACAGATCCATTGAGTTCCATCAAGAGCTGGCCACCAAGCAGTTGATGTCATGTATTCCTTTTCAAAACAGCCTTTTTGACAGAATCCCTCAAACACTCTTAAATTACCTAAGTTCTCGTGCAAAATGGGAAAAGGCCTCCTGTGAATAACTCAAAAAGCAAAAATCCAAAGGTAAATAAAAGAAACCTAACAGCTTTTTACAGTGGGCAGAGGTTATCAGCAAGGACCTCAAGGATGTGTCCTGCAGTCTGTGATTTTTCACACAACCTTAAGAGAAAGGAGCAGTCAGAAGGATGTTTTGTTGGAATAATTTTGTATTGCCTGTAAATTAAACATTCCCCACTCTCCTCAAACCAAAGGTCTGCATGAACACATAACCACTCATAAATGCACATGTCTATATGAAAATATGCTTCAGCCTCAAGCTTTGTCCTTATTAGCTACAGAATACAGACAGCAGAACCTGGATCCCCACTGAGCCCAGGGAGACTGCAAGAATGTGGGGGAGATTTTCTCAGTAGTTCTTATTTGCTTGACATTTGAATGACTCATTTAAAACATCAAATAACAGACTTGGGGTCTAAAAGAAAATTAACACTCTGTACTGCCTTTGTTCTTGAAACAAAACATTTGTAACACTGCTTCATGTGCTGCTTACTCACCTCACTCCATTTGTAGCTTCTGCTAACCTTACATAGGTTCCTATGTATAAACCATACCATGGTTTATATTATGTATAAACCATACTATCAGCCCTCTAAAAGCCATGACTTTCCAAACAGCTCAGCTGCACTGGCCATCATCAAAGTTTGCTATTCTGGAGAGGTTAAATGGCTTTTAGCTTATGAAGACCAGTATTTCTGAGAAGTGATTCCATTCCCTCTTATCTTTTACTAGTTAATTGACTGTGAAAGTGAAACATTTAAGTTTCTACCAATGATTATTTCTGGAAAAAATTCAAATAGGAAAGAACATGGTAGAGAATGATGACAAAACTATTAAGGAGAAGAAATGACTAATGTAGATACATAAATATTTTAAACTAAAGATAATTACTTGGATTTGTTTATAGTGGCCGTTACAAGATGAAATATTCAACTACTTTTTTTTCTAGCAAGTAGTATTAAATGTTAAGTCAAGATCACATGGTTTATTCAGCCTCTGGAAACATTCACACATCTCCAAAACAAATTAATGGAGGGCTCAGTCCATGATGATAACTGTGAGAGCCAGTTTATTTTTATAGACTGTTGCTACAGCACCCATGGACTAAAAATAAGTTCTGTCAAACAATGATATTGTATTCTCAATCTATAACAAACAAATACTTTCCATAGATCACCCCAAATCAGGAGTGTGAAAATGAACTCTTCTTTCTGAGAAATAACAAATCAGACCTTGGTAAAGATAAGATTCAGAAGTGTCTAGAGCTGTTAAGACACTGGGCAGGCAGGGGCTAAAAGCAGGAATTATTCTAAACAGCTTTTGTTTTAAATGATATAGACAGACCTAATGCAGCCTTTAGCAGCTAGAAACTGTTGTGGAGTTGAGTTTTCCTCACTTCAACCTGAAGACTGACATTTCAGCTCACCTGTAGTTTAAAATAAAGTTTAAAATAAATCAATAAATATTCATTTTGTAGGCTAAACATTCACCCTTCACTTTGGGAGACAGAACACCAGCAGTATGCAGACACTTTTATCCCAATCTCCCTGTGTTGCTAAAGGAAACAAATCCTCAAAACTCAATTTCCAGTTGACTACTGTTTCTACGAATGCAACTGACAGCTTACACACACTCAGTCACTCCAGTCATGAATTCCAGACCTTCAGGGAGAGTTCCAGGCTCTGCCAGCTGGAGCACTAGTTGCTTGAAAGTAAAATCTGAATGGGGAGACAAATGAAAAGTATCTAATTGGTAGAACAAAATGCTGCTAACCTGCAAAGCTACAGTAACCTCCAAACAGAATTAGGATCCCCTTGTCAGAGAGCAACAACAAAGGGATCCTTCCAGCTGCCTCAACAGGTAGGAACAGCTCAACAAAATACAGTCTGCAGTTCAAGAACAATCCTCTTAAATCAAAATCCCCACTCAATATGGCCTTCCAGAGAACAAGCCATCTGAAGACTGCACTGAATCTCCACATTATTTGTAAGTGGGAGCAAGGTAAGGCTTTTTTCCCTTTGTTTCTATCTGTCTTAGCACAGAAATAGTATAGTTAAAAAAAACAAACATGAATTTCAGTGGCAACAGATCATTGAAAAAGCAATTATATATAATACTAGATATATAGTATTTTAAATTAAAGTTCATCTATAAGTGGTGATCAAAGCAAAATACCAATTATTAATTATATTTATGAAACACTCCTAAGTCCATCAGCCACTTGAATGACCCTGATAGCCCATGGCTTTTTTAACTATGGCTTTACTAACACAGAAAGGCAATGGTCTATGAAACATCCTATGTCACATCCATGGTCCGCTAAACCCTTGTAGCCATTGCTTTTCCTCCTCTGAAAAGAAACCAAAATTCTCTGAGTGCTAACACTGAGTATATTAGAAACAGCAGAAACAAACATCAGCAGGGCAACTATTGATTAGAAGGGCAGAAGAAAAATAATTATTTTAAATAATTACTATGTGCAACATTATCATGAAAGAGAAACAGAGAATGGTAGGGGTTGGAAGGAACCTCTGGAGATCATTGAGTCCAAGCCCCCTGTCAGCACAGGATCACCCAGGGCAGGCCACACAGAAACAGATCCAGGAGGGTCTTGGAAGTCTCTAGAGAAGACTCCACAGCCTCTCTGGGCAGCCTGTTCCAGGCTCTGTCACTCTCACAGTGAAGTTTTTCTTCGAGTTGAGGTGGAACTTGCTGTGTTTCACCTTGTGACCATTGCCCCTTGTCCTATCCCAGGGTACCACTGAAAAGAGCCTGGCCCCTTCTCCTTGACACCCACCCTGCAGATATTTGTAAACATTCACAAGATCCCCTCTCAGTCTTCTCCAGGCTAAACAGCCCCAGGGCCCTCAGCCTTTCCTCACAAGAGAGATGTTCCAGTCCCTTCATCATCTTTGTAGCTCTCTGTTGGACTCTCTCCAGTATTTCCCCATCCCCCTTGAACTGGGGAGACCAGAGCTGAACACAATACTCTAGATGTGGTATCACTAGTGGAGAATAGAGGGGGAGGAGAATCTCACTTGACCTGCTGCCCACACTCTTCTTTATGCACCCCTAGATCAGACAGCTTTCCACTTTGTCCTGAGCCCTGTATCATGATGAACATGACCTGTAACAAAGAACATTCTGTGCCTTGCAGGCACTAGCTCCAGGCACAATGCACCATACTAGGAAATTCAGAAACACAAATAACCTCCTGAATATATTTTATCTCTATAAAAAGCCCAGTTCTTTAAAATTAAGTGGCTTTTCAGAATTAAAGGAGTTCTAAATCCCATATGGAAGATCATTTTTATTAGAAGACCTTAAGAGCAAGCCTTGGAAAAACTGGCTAAGGCTGCCCAGTGCTTCCTACTGTAACACAATCTCTTCAGTTCTTATAACTCTACCAAGCTATAATTGTTCAGACTAAAATTTTCCATGTTGGACTCTTGCCAATTCCAAGAGGCATTTTTCAGAGTTTTTAGCCTCTTCCAGGGGCTGGGGAAAAGAGACTGCTCTTTACAGATTAATGAATTTCACTGACCTTTCCAACAGCTTGAGAGCACTAACACTTCAGAAGGGGTGGGTCACAGAGTATGTCTTTTGCCAGCTCTGGGAAAACCCTTCTGAACTTGGCCAAGTGCAAGTGTTTGTATGTGCTGCTAATTTATGTACACAGAAGAGATGTAGATTTTAGCAACTCATTGATCACCCTATCCAAACACTGTTCAGGAGGCAGAGAAGCCTTGCACTGGGGACAGAAATGACTAGAGGCAAACTGAAAGTGAAAGATGCATGAACAAAGAGCCAACATGGAAGCAGAAACTGCAAGTGCCACTTAGGCAGAGAAACTGGCATAAAGGGTAGTATAAAGTTGACTGGTAAAGTGAAGGGGGGAAGAAGCAACAGCAAGAGGTTCATCTAAGAAAATGCACCAGGGAAACAAGCCAAGTCTGCACATTCTCCTGAAGAACTGGAATGAAACCCCAAACTGCTGTCTAGCAGACAAATGGTAGACTCAGTATCTGCAGGAACGTAAGTTATACATCCCATTTCCCTGGGGACTGCAGAGAAGATAACTGTGGATTACCCTGCTAAAGTCATGCTCTTAATTCAAACTACAGAGGTCTGTTGGATTGGAAGTTATCCATCCTGATAAAGAACAACATCTGTTTTTTTCCAACATCTTTTTCAAGAAAACCCTAAGAATTTACAAGTCATAAAACAAAGTTAAATAAAAATCAAAGACTGTAAAGCCAAGTACTGAAAGTCTTTGCAATTTTAATTAGGCTTTTCTGTGCATGCATTTTATGAGGAGCTTTTGAAGACACAATCACATACTACAACTTTCATTAAATTCCTCTGTTGCTTTTTTTTTCCCCTAGCAAGCTGTGCTCTGAAAGTGAACTGGTGCAGCCCATGAAAAGAAAACGTATTCTGCAAAGTTTTGTTGCAGAGAAGCTGTGCAATGGAGGAGGCAGGAACTGAAGAAGAGGATCCTATAGATGATGCAGGTAAATGCTGCACTTGAAAATTGGTTTTATTCCTGCTACTGATAAAATCCTTTGGGGATGCCAAGAAATCTGGGTAACTGTATTAAGACACCAGATACCACCAACCTGCAGAAATAGTTTGGAGAACAACTACGGATATGTTGGGAGTATGAAGGGCTGTTAGATCATCATAATGGGAGAAAGGAATTGACTGGCTTAGGGCCTCCAAATAAGTGCCAAAAATGGGTGGTTACATTTGTCTTTTTTTTCTATGACTCTGCCCATCCCAGTAGAAAATATCATCTTTTCTAAACGAAGTCTTTTATCCCCTGATGTTGCATCATGGCACAAATGCATCTCAGCCTCCTGCTCTCTCTCCACTATCTTTATTGTTCAGTCAGAGGTAAAGCACCCTCCCTCCCAACACAATTAAAGAACAAATCTGTAACATTTAGGAGACAAAACCACATAGGCACAATATTGTTAATCCTTACCTCATTTGGTGGAACAAGAGCAAAAGGCTGGATGACAGCTGCCAGAGGAATGCGAGTCTGTTTGGCCAGCTCTGAGGAGGATGGGAAGCAGTAGGTGGTGCATCGGATGTAACGGGGGCTGGCGTGGCCTAGAACACCCAACAGCAGAGACAAAGGCTGTTAAAAGGAACTCAGCTGTTCCAAACACAAACTAGAAATATCAAAACAACATAAAGCTACAAGTACATATGCTAAATACATGACTTTTCCCTCCCATGCAAGCTTCTGCCCATCACCATCCTCCCTATCTGTCAGCCTGTTGCTCCTCCCTGCAGGTAAATCCTTTCTTGCTGTTTGAGTTTAAAACAGAGAGTCAAACACACCAAGAAAAAACCCAACACAATTACTTGCCATAAGAACCTCAAGAGAGATTATTTTCAACATATCTAAGATCTTTGAAGAAAACAATATGGATTAAATCCCCAGTGGAAAAGTCAACACTGTATAAAAAGAAATGCTGCAGACTGCTGCCATGAGCTAGCTCTGTGGATCTGTGCTAACATCACTGTGCTCATTTATCTCACATACCAAAGTCATCACACACTTCTTGTGGCACACTTAGCAGTTTCTCACAGAGGGAAGTGAGCTGTGCACTGCAGACAAGAGCACTGAATGGCAACAGAAGTTCAGAAACTGGCTTCTTTAAGCTCTTTTTTTAACCACCAAGCTGCAGTTCTGCTCAGTCTCTTGAAAGGAATTTCTTTGTTGATGAGAAGTGAAGTAACCAATTCTCAGCTAATGCCAGAAAAAACTTGATCTGTTTGTACATGTTATGCACTTTCTTCATTCACTGATAAATTACTGCTGGACTAAATGATACCACCAGTATAATCTGCATTAAAATGTCAAGTCTGCTGTCAAGAGCAGCACATAGAATATTGTACTTCAGGATCTATCCAGAGGCAAAGGCAAATACACTGTCCAAAGGGAAAAACTAGAGTCAATTAGACAGCTTGGAGGCTGCCCCTATTGCTTCCACAGAATCTTCCCAAATTTTTTATATTAAAACAGTGCTTATCCCACTGCTTCTAGTTTTAGAAGAATAAAAAAAAAAAAAAAAAAAAGGATTTTCAACTTTAAACTCTGAAATTAAGTTAGAAAAAAAACCCAACCAAAGTTGTCTCAACTATTTATTTAAGGTGGAAGAATTCAACTCCCACTTCATGTGCCCCCTTCTCCTCTCCCCCCTCCCCTTTTTTTTTTTTTTCTCCTTTAAAGGGAGCTTCCCATTTCATGTCCCAGTTAAAGGAGCATCATTTTCAGATGAGAACTTGGAGAATCTTTTTCTTAAACATTTTTTTCTTAAAAATGACTGTTACCTTGGTCTTGGATTATGCAGTCTGTGGTGACAAGAGGAGGAACTTGGCCTCTTGTGTTTGTAGCATAGATCTGCCCTCCCCTGGAGGCCTTATCACTTTCAATAACTTGAATCTGATAAGAAACAAGAAAAGTATGAGAAAAGTTGCCATGTTACAACCATACACAGGCACACTAACATCTACACCAAGTAACACTACTGACAATGTCTTGCACTGAGGTGCTACAAACCTGTTTGTGCTACAAACACAGGCTTCTGGGACACTTAGAAAGAAAATTAAGCACATGGCTGAGCAGAAAAGTACAGTGACAATTGCAGATGACTGAGTACTTAGGGGTAATGCTACACCTTGGGGTAGGTAAGACCCATCTACAGTGAACAAATGAGTTTTGTCTGCTAGGAGGACAGACCTTTTAAAGAGAGTTTAGTCAGCAAATTGAGGAGAGTGAAGGTGTAAATAAGCCCTTGTTACTGAATCTGGCCTTCCATTCTCCCAGATCAAACTGAAGCACAAAGTTGCATCAATGATTTGTATACCAGATCATATTTATATCAGTCTGACCTCAGTACCAGGGAAGGTGATGGAGCAGAACATCTTGAGGGCCATGGCAAGCCATAGAGCAGACAACCAGGGGATCAGACCCAATCAGCATGGGTTTATGAAAGGCAGGCCCTGGCTGATGAACCTGATCTCCTATAACAAGATGACCCAAGCAGTGGACAAGGGAAAGGCTGGGGATATTGTTTGCCCAGAATTTTGAAAAGCATTTGATAGTGTTTCACATAGAATTTTCATGGAAAAATTGGCTGCTCATGGCCTGGATGAACATCTGATCTGCTGGATCAAGCACTGGCTGGACGGACAGGCCCAAAGAGTGGTGGTCAGTGGAGTTCAATCCAGCTGGTGACAGGTCACAAATGGTGTTACTCAGCGTTCAGTACTGGGACCATTTCTGCTTAACATCTTTATTGATTATCTTGATTAGAACATAGAGTGGATCATTGGGTTCTCAGATGACACCATGTTAGGTGGGAGTGTTGATTTGCACGAGGATAGAGAGACTTGGACAGGTTGGATCAATGGGCCAACATTAACAGGATGAACTTCAATGAGGCCACGTGTCAGATCCTGCACTTGGGCCACAACCCCATGCAAAGCTCCAGGCTGGGGAGTGTGGCTAGAAAGCTGCTGGTAGAACATAAGCTGGAGGTTCTAATTGACAAAAAGCTGAACATGAGCCAGTGTGTGCCCAGGTGGCCAAAAAACCCAATGGCATCCTGGCTTGGATTAGAAACAGTGTGAGCAGCAGGAGCAGGGAGGGGATTGTCCCCCTGTACTCATCCCTGGTAAGGCCACACCTGGAGTGTTGTGTCCAGTTCTGGGCACCTCAATACAAGATCTCGAGGTGCTGGAGTGAGTGCAGAGGAGGCAAGGAAATGGGTGAAGGGCATGGAGAATTAATCTTATGAAGAGCAAATCTTATGGTCTCTTCTCACAGGTCAGCGACAGAACAATGGATTCCAGCTGCAACAGGGTGGGTTTAGACTGGGCATTAGGGAAAAAAATTCACTGAAAGAATGGTCAGACACTGGAACAGGCTGCCCAGGGAGGGGGTTGTGTCACCATGTGTTTATTTAGATGTGGCTTTGAGGGACATGGATTAGGAGTGAACTTTGCAGAGTAGGGTAATGGCTGGTTTGATGCTCCCAAGGGTATTTTCCAACCTCTGCTCTATGATCTTTTGTATGACCATGGTTGTGCCAGCTGCTGCTCTTCACAAATGAATGCCCAGGTTCAGACTGCAATGCTGGGAGGGGTTAACCCTCATTCCTCTTGACTAGGCTTCGTGCACACGGTGGTTAAGAAATAATCCACACAGCAGAACACCTTCCTAGCTGAGCTATATCTCAGCACTGCCATTTAGAAAGCAGCAGTTAAAATTCCAGAGAAAAGTTTTTTTGCTATTAGGTAGCACCTTGACAATGGAGCTCAGGGTTTTCATTATGCAAGTCAGAATACCAGCATGGTTTATTAGCAATTTACAAAGCAATATCACAAAATGCTCATGAAGCTGACTTTGCTACTCAACAAATTCCCTCTCCTGTCACTTCTGCATAGTTCTCTATCCCTCTAAGTTTGATACTTCCCAGAATGTAAGTTCAGCTATATAAAGGTGTATTTTGTTCCAGACCATAAAACTAGATCACCAAGATGACACCATTATTCCTCCTCTTCCCTCTAAGAAGCTATCTTCTCAGCAAGATGGTTTAGACTGTAGTCAGATAGCTGTGAGAGGTAAGAGGAATGAAACAGGGAATTTCTCAAACTGGCTTTGCCAGTGCTGCTGGTAACCCATGGAACTCTATCTCTACACTGCACATGAATTTCTAATAATAGCTAGGGAAGTTCAGAAGCCTCTGTTGGAAAGCAAACAGAGAAGAAAAAATTAGTCAGAGTCTATTGATCATTGTCCAAGAGGTATTTCCTAACACTGGAAATAATCTGAGGCCTGTAACTTTTTTTCCCCCCCAATAAAGTTTTAGTAATGCAATTGAAATATATAATGCATTCCTCAGAGAGCTTGTTAGATCTTCTGCTTGATTGCTTTTCCCTCCTCATTGGCTTGTATACTTATTGCTAAATCTTGCATTAGAAGGAAAAAGGTTTTGCTCTAAAAAGGTCCACTGGCTGAAGCAAGCAAACCACTTTCAGACTTGGCTCTGCAAAGGATCAATGTAACCTGGTATTCTGCTGTTAACTGACCTAAATATATCACTGCTCTTGGAAATAACTGTTGACAAAGCCCAGATGCTAGTTTTCATACATGTTGTCAGGGCTTGTATCAACCTCTAACATATGTAAGAAATATATAAATCAGCAATGGCTACAGATAAGAAGTAAATTTATCTGGCAACACTACTGTAGCTATATAATGTAAATATAACATAAGAAATATACACAGTCATACTTATTCCTCATTCTGAATTAGCTTTTTGCCCTTTACAGATGTTGACCTAGATCACGTTTCTGTTCAACATGTCCTTTTGATCCTCTCTGTGCTGTTGAAACTTTGTAACCCATTTTAACATCTCTGTCATAGTCAGGGCTGTTTATTCTAGATGGGTAATTGAAACAAGACATCAATCCAAACTTCCATGCCAGACCTTCTCCCCACCCTTTTTTAATTAGGCAAGACCATTTTAGCCTTCTTATGCAAAAAAGCATCATAGTGAAACATTAGGAATGACTGACCTATTAAGGGCATTTCTTAATTATACAGGCACTCACTTCAGTCACTAAGTCCTCAACATACATGAAAATTATGCATTAAGTGTATTCCAAGCTACTGAAATCTTTACAAGGTTGCAGCAACTGGAAAGATGCTCAGGTAAATAATTCTAGTTGCCTGAAATCAAATGGCAAGATGGATTTTGAGCATGGGACTTCTCAGTATCTCCAGGACTGCAGTTTTAGAGTTCATGTACCTACGTTCTGCACAAATCCTACTTCAGGTGTCACTAAGCTTAAGACCTTCTGGAGTGCAGAGGAAAGGCAATTAGCTGCACTGAATGCAAGTAATCCTTCAGTCCTCCTCACTGTCATACTACAAATCCTACTGGGAATTCCTGTTGAAGTATTTGGAGTTATGGGCAGGTCCCATGTTAGATAGTTATAAAACCTCTTCCAAACTAAAACTAATGTTATGAACTAACTTATCCAAAACTGACAGCACAGAGTATAAAACTGCATGTAATTAAGAACCTGAAAAAAAACTGGATGACATCTTGTGAACCAAGCCATGTGAGTGCAATTTTATGTTACAAAAAACTACCACCAACTAAAATATAACCATTGTCATTCCTTTATCTTAAATGTAGCAGAAATTTACCTGTATTTAAAAATAAAACAATGCCACATTACTCACTGGGCTTGGAATGGAGTCAGGATCAAGCTTCTTCTGCTGTGCCAGCCCCCCAGGATAAGACAGTTGAGATGCTGCCATCTGAGGGCCATAGTTTGCTGCAGAGTTAAACACTTTACATAAGTGGTCTTTTCTAAGTTGTGTTACCCATTTTTAAGATCAACTTTTGGCATACAATTCATTCTTACTCAGCTAAAGGCAAGTTCTCCTTCCCTTCTGTTTTCAGCAAGCAAAAGAAGTGGCATACTTGGGCTCACACAGTCTGTGTTTTAAAGGTCAGCTTAGCATACGCTGTGACAGCTTTGGCTCCAAAAGTTTCAGGTGTATGAAGTATGATGGTTAGTAGAGATTGCCACAGCTTCTCAAACAAGGCTATTACATCAGTGAGAATCTATCCCCTAAAATCAGTGTGAACTGCTCTAGTTAGCTGGCTTTTTAGTTGGCAAAATAACTGTTTTACTTACCTAAATCAGTGATTGACTGTATTCAGTTACAATAGTTTATTACCATAGTAATGCATTTTTAGAAGCTCCTTATGACACAACCAACCTTCCTTACCTTGCTGAGGATATCCAAGCCCTGGAGGTTGTCCTGAAAGCTGTTGCAAGTTAGGATTTGGGGGGACAGGTCCAGGGATCCCATCTTGTCTGGCCATAGGAGGCAATGATGGTGAAGCATAAAGGCCATTAACATTACTTGCTGGTGGAAGAACCTGGGATCCAGGTGGTAAAGTCATTTGCTGCTGGGTTGGTGGTGGTAGCTGTGGACCCTGAAGAGATGCTGGATGCCCAGAAGACATCTGAGAGCTCATAGCAGTGCCAGGACCTGAGAAATAAATGATGTCAGCTGAGTAAAAAATCATAACCTACTCACTCTGTATGGAAGGTGTTTGATTTTTGCTCCCTGTATTTATAAGATACAGTCAATACTGAATCCCATACTGACAATGTCATGTTAGGAGGATTCTGAATGACTGTCCACATAACAGATCTAGCCTCACAGCTCAAGTCTGAACTGATTCAAACTGTTTTATTTCTCTTGGCTCTATTTTCATTAAACCACTGCATCTGGGGTGGATGGGGAAAGAGAGGGAAGCCAGCCTTTCATCATTCTTGATTAGAATAGAGATAAACACTAGGAAATTAAATACTATTTCAAAAGCAAATAATGTGAAACAACATTGTTTGATTAACAATCAATTTATCTTATGTGGCATGTTTGGTTTTTTTTTAGATTGCTTTTTGCATTTCACCATGACAGGAGAAATGCAAAAAGATGATAAATCCACTCATTTTATCTGGATTATAAGCATCTTCTGGTTTTGATGCTAAACAGATTAAAATGTGGGATTTAGCATACATTGGTGAAGCATAGTTTGTCACTTATATGATCCAGATTCCAATTAGAATTAAGAGGAGCCCAGAAATAGAGTTTGGGCTTGAGACTTCCAATCTGCAGATGCTTATTACTTTATAAAATCTACATATTTTTTGGTCAAACTTCCCTCCAAAGACATATGGCAGAAGAATTTTCAATAAGCTTTAAAAAAAACCCCAACCAAAATTAGGTTTGCAGCAAAAAAGACCAATGTGTTTATATACAAATATTGAAATGCATCTCTGGTCTGACATGCTAATCAAATAAAAATTCCCAAGCAAAACACAAGCTCAGGTTCTCATCTGGCACAAACAAACATCAGTGCAGTAGCTTTACAAGCTGGGAATTTCAGCACTCTGTCAAGTTACACCAGCTTAGACATAGAGCCAAGGCAAAATCAGAATAAAACCCAGCAGAGATGCAGAGCTGTATGCTCATCAAACATCAATTCAGAATTAACCCAAGAATATTGATTTAAAGGACATGATGAGATTTTAAAAAATAATCTAAGAACTTCAGCAAATTAGAGTGGTCAAAGATTTCATTTTCTGTTTATAAAGAAATTCAGTAAGTTCATAATTATCAGTCTTAATAGCTTTAACTAAAAAAAAAAAAGTGAATAAAAAAACTGATTACCATAGTTATTTATCTGCATGCTGCTGAGTTGGTTAGCAAGCTGTGCTGTTGATGAAGTGGGTGCAGGATTTGGGTAGGCTACTTGTGACTGGTGACCATATGGAGGATAGGGAGGTCCTGTATTGCTTGGAGGTGGAGGGCCTTGAAACCTAAAGGGGAAAAAAAATTGGCATAATTAGGCAAAAAGTTTCATCAACCAGTTACAATCCTAGATCTCATACCTCCAAGGGTGGTGCTGAAACAATTAATTAGGACAAACTCTAGGGCTGGGCTCACATTCTGCATAGAAAACATAGATTGCACAGATACTGCACACTTGGTTAAAAAAAGAAAGTTTGTTTGCATCCTTGTTAGAAACAAAGAAAAGTGAATATGCAAAGAGTGTGCCAATAATTATATGAAAGCTTGAAGATCTAAGAAAGACAAGTTTCTAAACATATTGCATCACTCCATCCCCTTTCCATGCTTATAAAGGAAGATTCCCTACCAGGGACAGATGAAGGAGATTAGAAGAAAAATCTGTGAAGAGAAAAAAAAAAAAAGAAGTGAGGAACTGTTAAGGAGTACCCTGTAGTAAAGGAAAAAAGATGCATGTAGGAAAATCTGCTTCATGATTAACAGACATGGGAAAACATGAATGCAAGAAAGAAAACTAAAGAAAACTGTAACACATATGTGATTTATAAAGATATTTAATATTTAAAAATTAATTTTTAAATAACAGCTTCTGTATCAAACAGCACTTACAACACCTTACTGCTGCTTTAAAGCAATGGGTCTCAGATCAAGAAGAAAGAAAAATTAAAAGCCAAACAAACAATGTATGATAAAGACCTGCCTTGCTGTAAAACAGAACGGAATGAGGGGTTACAGATCATGCTGTATGACCTGGCAGTTTAACCCAGGGAACCAGAAGATCCAGTTCAGAACTGGAAGAAGTCAGAACTGCTGAAGATAAAAGGGATGCCATACTTAAAAATCAGTGAAGCAGCCAAAGAGAGGCAACAGAGGTCAAATAGCCAGGATTTCATATATTATTTTTTGAAAGTCACCTATGTGGCTGTTGCCCTGGTGTACTGGACCCATTTTGGCAGCTGCTCTGGCTGAATTGATGTGTACCAGGTGGTGGAGGCCCAACAGGAGCTGAAGATCCAAAAGGCACAGCTGATTTGGTCACACCTGCAAAAGAAGTAGTACTTTTATGCAAGAACCCTGTAAGAAAGCAGAAGGTTGCCAAGAAATATAAGCATAAGGCCCTGGATGGCCCTGCTTGAGCAGGAGGGTTGGAGCAGATGTCCTCCAGAGGTCCCTTTCAACCTCAATCATTCTGCAGTTCCTTAAGACAGGAGAGACTTCTGGTCAGCTATAGAAACAAAGAGGAAAAAGAACGGAGAGTAAAAAGCAAGCAAATAGTAGCTGGGACCTTCTCAGCAAAAGAACCCCAGAAGGAGAGTAAGAAAGCAGCAATTGCATTTGGGATTCTGGCAATTCCCTGACACCCAGTTCTCTTTTCAGGTAGAAGCAAGAGGTATCTTTTACTTCAGAGACCATGGTCAGAAAGAAAACTTGGAACAACCTTGAGGGGGAAAAAAATAAAAGCCTCCATATATAGAACCTTTAAACTAAACCTTTATTCTAAAAATGGTTCTTAGTTCAGGTCTAGAATAGTGGCTGCAAAGAGACTATAATTTATGTAACAGCAGGGCTGAATAAGCAGCTTTTCAACCTGTATTTCTTAAATTATTTTTCTTTAAATTACTCTAACATCAAACAAGTTTGGTACCAAAACTGGTATTTTTTCCCCAGTATTCTAATAAGCCAACTACCAGAAGTAGTTCTGTCTTCCAACTACATTCAGCATTGGGTTAAGGCAATACAACTCACTGACTTTAACAAGAAGTTTTAGAGAATAGAGAGAAAAGGGTTTTTTTTCTGTTTTCATTACACAAAAACAAGGATATCACAGAATATTTAAACCTCAACATATTTGCATATTTTGTTCTGTGATTACCCTTTTCCACCATCTCAAAACTAAATTTTATGTAACTTACTGTAACCTGAATGTTATTAAAAATTTTAATATATTTTTTTAGCTGCCTTAGAATATTTCAAACATCTTTACCATTTTAAGTAATTTTCCCTATGACATCAGCCAAAATATCCATATCCCTTCCAACCTTGGCTGTATATACAGAGGGAAGAGGAAACCTGACTCTTTGTATATTTTCCACAGCCACAATTTACTAGATACATGCCCACTTTGATTTTACTGAAATGGGACCAGCATGACTTACAAATCATTTTCATGCTCTCAAATTATTATTTTCAAGCTTCAGTTACCATATACTCATATATGATGCTTCTTGAAAGATCTGAAGCCATGTACCAGCAACTTAAAATGAGTGAAAAGCAGAGAAGAGCTAAAGACAGCCGTGTTTACCTGTCAACTACATTACCTGCAGGGTGAGTATGCTGGTAGAAATAAAGCAAATATCACCTTTGCTTGAACCTAATGTGACCTTCCTCATTGAAGGAGATTGTCTCCTGAGTGGTTGGAAAACAGATGGGCCTTACTTACCATGTTTTATCCAAACACATCACCCAGTAAACAATGTTAAGCAGGGGAATAACTCTTATAGGCAAGTTTGTGCTCAAGAATCTAGCAGGATAGAGGTCCTAGTGTGAAGAATACAACCCAGTTCTGAGAGCTTGCTTGCCATTAACATGCACAAGCTGAGAAACAGTTCTCCCAGAAATCACCTTTTTTTTGGTCTGTAGAAAGTACTACTCATAACACAGCATTAATCACTGTTGCTCATTGTTCCAGGACAATTTAATTCACATGCACCTTCCATCAACACCTAAGCATCAACAAATAACACTGATCAAGGCAGTGCAGCAGCAGGGTAAACTCAAGCAGTCTGTGCTGACAAGTAAGAGAGAGGCAAAATGCTTCATAGAAAAGTAGACTCTGAAAATACACTTGAAACCAAATTCATACCTGGTTGAGGTGCTGAGTATGAGGAGCTAGGGTCCCCGTAATGCCCATAATGAATTGAAGAATTAGGTGGTCCCAAACCTGCAGAAAAGCCTCCTGACTGGGACTGGGAATATGGAGGAGCTGCAACATAACCTTGTTGACTCATGCTGGCAATATTCTCATCCCAAGTACTGGCTCCTTTTTAAGAATCTGCAAAAGAGAAAGTGACACCTGCTACTAATGTTCAGTTTCTGTGCATTTTAAAAGGTAGCATTTTTACTACAGGGCTCCACAGCATGATGAAATAGAACACAAGGTATTCCTCAACTAAGAAGCTGTTCTGAGGGCAGTATGGCCTTAACAGCACCCTATGTTGTCCCTGCTACTGCAAGGCATCTTTCCCTAAGCTTGCACATCTTGAATCTGTTGTTGAAGAAAAATAAAAAGCCCCAAACCAGAATTTTATTATATTAAAAGCAATTCAGAAATAGTTTCCAAACTATGAGAGCAGTACCAAGACATGTTTGTTTTTTGTTTTGTTTTTCAGGCAGATTTTGTTAGGTAGGATAGAATAAACTTTTAGGAAACATTCAGGAGATAATATCCACGTAATTGTCATCATTGTTAGAACTAGAAATTCTGAAGAATTCTGCATTACTGAACCAGATGACTGCATTTCAGAACACTAGTATTCAGATACCTTGCCACCAAGTTGTACACTTTGTAGCCTTGCTAGTTAGCTTTCTATTTTCCAAGTGTTGATGTTTAGCTCCTATCTGGGGCTAAACTACAGCAGCTATTTCATCACCCAGGGACCTCTCCCCAGCTGAGAGGAGGGGTTGACAAAAGGAGAAACCCATGGGTTGAAATCAAGTAATTTAATGCAACAGCAAAACTAATATTAGCACCAACACCAATATAAAGTACATAAAGTATACTCAGGCCAGCAAATATACAGCAGTCACAATCAATGGGAAAGCAGCCCTGAGGAGCAGAACAATCAGTGACCCCCCTCCACAGCTGACAACTCCAGAGAGAAGCTCCCATCCTCAGCAAAGCTCCCCCTTTAAAACAAGCAGGACACTTATGGGATACACCTGTAGCCAATTCATGGCAGCTGCTCTGGCTTGTGCCCCTCCCAATTTAAGCACCTGGCCAACTCCAAATTGCTAGTGCCTGCAGACCAGGGCTGGCCTATGATTCTGTCCCTGCAAAACCATGTAAAAGATTTTTTTTTTCTTATTTTGACTTGACAATAAATTTAACAAAACCAGAATTCCACTAAGTTTCTTGATTCATTTTCAAATTTTCACTGTTTAAAGAAACATTGATTATCCAAACCCTGAATGAGCACTTACTACTTCTATAGAGTCTCAGGTACATAGGTCAGATACCACCAAAGAAACAAAGATACCTGACATAAACTAGCATTTTAGATGTTAAATGTTCCTTTGAAACAGCTTTCCCTACCACCTGTATTTCACATTCCCATGACTCACAGAGTCATCTTTGAGGATGCAAACTGGATGCATTAGGAGTTGTGCTCCAGAAGCACCCCAAAACCACAGGCAGCTCCAGGAACACAACAAATACACACTGCACTGGCACACATCAGTGCAGAAAAGCTATCCCTATCAGAAAGCCCATCTCAAGGCTTCACATATTACACATATCTGAAAAAAATAACAAAACACAACACAACAAATAATTCATTTTCCATATCAAGATGCCACCTTGAGCCTGGCCTTCCTCACACATTGCCCACACAGCCCTCTAAACCACACTCCTCATTGCAGTATTAAACTGCTTCTGGTAATTAATCTTAGCAAGTTGTCTTCTATTTAAGTTAACAGAGAGAAGAAAAAAAAGTTTAATCACAGAAGCTTCTTGCTGCCAGCCTTACTTCCCACTCCCATTAGAAAGACGTGGCAGCTTGAGCTTTAGTTGCTCCAGAACACAGTAAGTCAGTGCTAAATTACCTACACCCTGGCATAGATATATACATTAAATCTATAAAAAGAAAGATATTTTTGGTTGCAATATTCACCACCTTTAGCTGCAACAGCATCGAGGGGAAAGAGCTTCCTCCACAGCTTACTCATTCACTCAAAAAAAAAAAAAAGCCAACCTTGCCACGTCAAACTTCCCACAGAGGGTATAAACACAGAGAGGTTTTGCTGAAGACAGGAACTCAAACCAGAAGCATGTAAGTGATCAAACACAGCTTATTCAACACTAAGTACATTTAATCTCTTCTAAAGGGATGTATCTATACCAACACAGGATGAAAACAGTTTGGAGAAACACCCAAAAATATTCATATAAACTGATTGCCTAAGGTTGTAGTTATCAGGTTCCAACAGCAGAGATACAGATTCACTGGATGTCACATGAGAAAAATCAGAGGAGCTGCTAAACCCAAATCTTTCCCTGGGTTTACTGGGTGACCCTACCCAAAAGGAGATGAAAACTTTTTTCTCACTTAACACTAGCTTAAGTTACACCACATAGCTTGAGGACATCAGTAACACAAGCACTTCTCCATGATTTAATTTACTGCTATTACAGAACAGGTTGTCACCTTCTTTTCTTCAGGAGGATTGCTACACCTATGCAATACTTCACTGCACTGATAGCTCTGGAGATGTCAAACTGCACTGTGTGCATGGAGAAGCAGGATAACTGAGTCAGACAGAGCAGATCACACTGTTAGCTACTGAAGGAGAACTATTAACCTTGCACACTGTGCTTGCTAACAGATCATCTAAGAGGTGCTGCCCCTCCCCAAGGGATTCTCAACATGGCAAATAATCTTGAGGGGATGAGCATCTATCCACAAACATATACACAGAATAGAACAGTTTGGCCTAAGCTATGAAACCATAAGCGGAAATTTACTTCAGTTTAGCACACCACCTGCCAAACAGTTAACACTTCTATCCCCAGCAGCTGAGAATTTTAAGTCACTGTAACACAGCAACAGGTCTCAGTGTTCACTCGGTGCTCCCTCCCTGCCTTCCCGCCAGCAGTACCTGCGCCTGCTCCTGGGCAGAGCACCGTGAGCCCCCCGGCTGCGCTGGGGTAGGCGGCAGCGCCCTCAACTTCCAGCGCTCCTGCTCTCACCCAACGCCCCTCGGGCTGCCCTGATGGAGGCCTCCCCTCACCGCGGGACACCACCGAGTCCCCTCCGGCCGCTGCTCCGCCGGCAGGGCCCGATCTCCCCCTTCCCTTTCACCGCACCCGGAGGAGCTTCCCCCCCCCCCCTCTACCGCCGCCCCTCACAGAGCTGTGGCGGAGGCGGGAAAAAGAGCCCGTTACCTGCGGGGTCTCGCGCTGCCCCCCGCCCGCCTGCCTGCCCGCGCGCGCCGCCGCTCGGGGCCGCTCACCCGACTGCCACGTCTAAGCCTGCCCGCGCGCGCCGCTCCCGC
>JANHGL010005145.1:26842-37033 GCA_024611195.1 Ceyx melanurus | reverse complement strand
GGTGGAAAATACATGACATTAACACATGGGGGCTCCCTGGGGCACTGCAGACCTGGGGCTCTGGCCAGCAGCAGCCACCAGACCCACGGGGAGAGAGGGCAGTGTGAAGTGAGCTGGAGAAACAGCCCCATCATCAACCCCTGGCCAAGTGCTCTGCAGTCTGACCTCTCCTCCTGGTGCACTCCCCGAGGCAGAGCTGTCAGCCCTGCACCAGGCTTCCCCAGGCCTGAAAAATCTGCAAAACCTGTTCTCTGGAAAATTCAGGCCACTTAAGTAGCACACACTGGGCATCTGCTACTGTGTCAAGAGGAAACTAACAGAACATTATTTAACAGCCAGTTAGTTATACAGGGAACATGCAGAGCTGTAGCTCACACCCTACTGCTTTTCCTTTCTCGTGATGTTCCCCATCCCATTCCCCCACTGCTGAAGTGTCTGCTCATGCCAGTGGGTGAAACTGGAACTCCAGCTGCCCAGAGACTCCGTCCTGCAGATCCCACAGCCCCAGCCATGCACAGGAGGGTTGGGGTAGTGAGCTTGGGCACGCTGCAGACACTGCACCTCCAACAGCACACACGGGCAAGCACCACCCACTGGGTGACACTGGACCACAGTGCAGCTCAGAGCCAAGCCAAGCCAGGTAGCTGCAGCAGGGACACTTGCCCAGGATGCTGCATACACCATCTAAGTTCTGCAAGGGTCATGGTACTACCCTACACAGCATGACAGCACTCCCTTCAGTTCAAAAATAAATGCTATAAAAAGTAAACACCTGAATCTCTTAATTCAAAAAGATCTGCACTGCCACTGGCCACAATTCAAGAGTTTCAAGGGCATAAACAACATGGATTTTTCCCCCCCTCCCGATGAAAATATTTTTCTCCTCATTGACAACAAACCAGTAATGTAAGTGAACATTTGAAAGTCACTGTATAACTAAGAGTCATTGCATATAACCAGATTTAAGAGAAAAACCAAATGCAAATAGGAAGCTTGAGCTTCTTAATAAAAGGGAACAGAAGTTAAAACATGAAGCAGCCAGAAAGAGTAAGAAAGGAGGTAAACCCATGTTAGACCAGATCCAGCCTCAGTCTGAACCTGTGCATACATAATTCCACCAGTTCTGTTACTCATTATGTGCATAAAAAAACTCAAATCTTTTCAAACATCAGTTGAAGTTCAAGGGAGAACTTCTAAGCTTGCAAAATTTACCAGATTCTTTCTAGAAACTCAAACAGGTTAATTGCTCTGATCAAAACATTGAACACAACGTTGAGCTCTCAGAAGCAATTCTCAGGGGCTTTACCATCCTATTTAAAACACCTTTGAGGAACCACATGTTGGGGAAGAAGAAAAACTGGATGCTCCTTTCCTGAGAAGCAGTGAAGTGACCCCAAACTGAGATGCCCACCTGTGGGCATCACCTCCCCGTGAGCCCCCCTCCCAACTCAGGCACCACAGACTGAAGATTTTGCAAGGCACTCCCAACCCCCACAGTGATAAGGAACCAAGAGCCTGTCAAAGCAACTGTGCAAAGCTGAGCACAGCAAAAAGCCTCAGCTGTAACTCAGGCCTAGCAGGGCCATGGTGTTTGGTCCGTTTTCCCAACCATTTTTCTGGGAGCACTGCTATGCAAATACTGTGGCTATTCCTCAACTACAGGACAGCATTAGATGCATCTGCAGCTGTCTCCAGGAAATACACATGAAGCTGACTCAGTAACCAAAACGCTGCTTTCATTTCTGCTCATTAAAAGCACACTGCAGACCCCTGCACTGGACGTGCAGCCAACGTGCTCTGGACACAACAGGCAGGGCTTCAGTTCTCTGCTGTCCTCATTTTGGTTTCGTTTGCTGCCCACAACGTGCACTCTCCGTTTCGAGCACAGCTGTGTCAGACCTCAGCTACCACTGGCAAACACTCAGGAACCCCCCCCATATCTGCCTGCAACTGCACCTGATGTCAGACTGCATCTCAGCAGCCACACCACACGGCAGCATCCTCCATCAGAAAGAGCAGCAAAGAGGCGTTCTGCACATCCCACAGCCCGGCACAGCGAGCCACTGGGCAGAGAAGGGAAAGCAAGTGAGCTGAGGCAATGCACATCACAGTCCTCACCTTCAGGGAGTCAAAGCAGGCAATAACTCGGCCGTTTTCCACGTGGCAGCTCCGTGAGGGGTGGGCGAACTTGCACTCTGCGTCAGACCGAGAACAAGTTCCTCTCTGAAACTCTCGACACACTTCTAACGTCAGCCATTTTGTATCACGAACCAGGGAAACGTTTACGGCCATATTAAAAAAAAAAACAACCCAAAAATGAAAATGCGAGCAACCGCGACCCTTCTTCAGGGCAATGTTTACTGCTGATCTGATTCTTTTTTTTTCTTCTTCTTTTTTAAAAAAAGGGTAAAAAAGTGAATTCAAGTTAAACGTGAAGAAAGAACTAACTTGTTGCTTTGGTAGAATTCCTATTCATCAGCACTTAGGTTTTCATTTAAGTCAAATCGTGTTTGTTTAAACAAGAATTAAACATAAAGCCAATCATAAAATAGAAATCTTATCAGAACAACTGAAAATCAAATTAGAGGCCAGCTCCTAAAAGTGCAATTGTAGAAGTTAATATAAGTGTTATATTTTGTGCCACTGCCGAAGTTACTTGCAAATAACTGGCAGACTTTCAAAAGAATTCTGTGCTCTCCAGTTAATGGTTTCAATTATTCTTGCAAAAAGCATATGCTGCTGGCAGCACTTCAGCTTGTGGAATGGTCTCAGTCCTTGGGGAGAAAACTTCGGGGTTTTTTTTTCCTTCTATTTCTTGCGTCTAAAAATGACGGTTCGTGAGCATCAAAACGAGCAAAAGGATGCCTGATTATTTTTTTTTCTCTTTCTTTTCTTTTAAGTATTTGCTACATACTCGAGGAAAGGGGAAAAAAAAAATAAAATGGCTGAGCAAACTGCGTGTAAATGGGGAGCGGGAAAGAAAAAAAAAATAAAATAAAAAGGGCAAGGCTGGAGCAGTTGCCGTCAGGGCACGAACCGCAAGCAACGCCGAATTAAAGAGAGGGGGCGAGGGGCAGAGAGAGGCAGCCCTAGACAGAAATCCAAGCAGCGGTGGCTTCAGGAAAGGCACTTTTCAGCAACCTGCAGGGAAAAGAGAGAGAAAATCAGCGACGAGGCGAAGGCGGCCCCGCTCAGGCGGGCCCGGAGCTTCCCGCCCCCCAGCGCGGCGCGGGCCCGGCCGCCATTGTCGGTACCAGGGGCACTTCCCGCACCAAGCTGCGCATGGGAGGAGGGAGCGGCCAATGGCTTTCGCCGTTGCAGCAGCGGGCCCCGGGCGGCCGACCAATAAACGAGACGGTTTCATAGCGGCCCAAGCTGGCAGACGCTGCGTTTTGCGCCCGCCGCACGGAAAAGCGCCTCGGCCCCGCGGCCCGGCCTGAGGGGCGGCCCCAGCCCCGAGGAGCCGCCCCGAGCCCGGCAGCGCCCGCGGGTGTCGACCCGAGCGCGGCCTCCCCAGCCCCGGGGCCAGCCGTTCCGCAGGGCCCGCGGCGCCTGGGGCCGGCACACACCAAGCAAGCAGCGCTCCCAGACTACGGGAAGATGTTTTGCTCTTTAGGGTTAATAAAATTATTATTTTAGGTTGGGTTGGGGTTTTTTCCCTTTGCCCGCCCTCCTCCATCTCTTCAGCTACAGCTCAGCCCCACAGCCGCTTCACATTTGTAAGGTGTTGGATTTAACCCGTGAGGAGCTGCAGAGCTGCTCTAGCAGCAGCCCGAGATGGCACATGAAGACAAATCACTGGTTACCAGTTGCTTCTCTTGTGGATTCAGAGCCTACAAAACTAAAAGCAAACTCGACAGGGAAACCTAAGCCACACACACACGGAAAGAATTAACTCGTTGCTCACAGCTGTAGTTTTCCACCACACTAAAGGCAACTTGAATTACTCCTACTCCAGCAACTCCTGTTATACAACAAGCAACTTTCAATGCATTCCTATTCAAGGCTTCCTTGGCATCCACTAAAATGTTAAGCTGTCCCTAGAGTTTCCCATTCTAATATTAGCTGTACCAATGCCGCCTGATAGGATTGGGCTGTTTCCAAGTTCCCAAAATCCAGCCCTTTATCTTGCTGAAGTGCAGCCGCCCAGTTTTGCAAACACTTGACAGGCGCGGGATGTTGCTCGTGTGACTGCTATTAAGACTTCAAGCTTTTGCAGGAGAAGAGCCTTCAACTACAAGAAAAGGAAGCTTTAATTCCTCTTTTATTATTGGTGTGTTATTGCAATTACACTGATCAGTAACTGAAACCTACTGGAGCTGGAACAGTCAAACAATGCTGCCGAGAAAGAAGTGTGGGAAGAGGCTGTCAGCAGCAGCAGGGGGTGGGGCACAGAGGCTGTTTGATTCACAGATCGAATTATTTCACTTAAAAAAAACCCAAAAGAACAACAAACAACATTCCTGAAACCTACATTGCAAGTATTTTTAGGGTAATTAGAGTAAAGTTCGTAACAAAAACTACCCAGATTCTTGCAATCCAGCTTGCAGCAGCAGCACAAAGGTTAGTCCGAGCCCTGCTTCTGGAAGGACCTTTGCATTTTTGCACATCAGGTGGGGAACAGAGACTGCAACCACCAGATTTGGTAAAGCATGCTTTCAACTTCAAAGGGAAGGAAAAAAAAAAAGGCACCATCTAGCCATGCTCACGTCTTCTGGGTTTCATAAAGAGCAGAGATGCTCTAAATCAATTCCAATTTTGCAAACGGGGCAGATTTCTCCAGGAATCCCAGTGGCTGATGTGTGGGCTCCCTGTTCAAGTGAGCTCAGCAAGCAGGAGAAGATGTGCAGAAAGCTTCTGCAGGGAGCCAAGGAGCAGGGCTCTTACAAACGAGCTGGAACAGGTCAGAGATGGGTGGGGATTAGAAAGAATGCTCTCGCAGAAGCTGCGCCCAGGAGACTGAAATACAACCATCTTGTGGATTAAGTGCCTGTTCCACAGCTTCAGACTGAGGAAAGCAAGGGTCTGAAGCCTGAATGTGGTAGATCTGAACTTAACACCCAGTTAAATTACAGTTACGCCGAGATGTGGAAACAGTGTAGTAACATCTGCCACTTCCTAACCCTTCTACCTTTGGGAAGCCCAAAGAATCTTAACAAACCAAACGTTCATCTCCTGCTCACCCACATAGCTCAGAGGTTCACATGTGCACACACCAGACACACAGGTACATGCCTGCACTAAACTGCTCAGTCCTCAAGATGAAGGAAATCATGTTAATAGATTTAAATCCAAGGCAAATTTAAATCCAAGGCAAATGAATCCCACAAAACATTAAAGTACAAATAGCAAGACATTCAGATACGTGTAACATGGTTTTTTTTCCTTTTACAACTCAGGAGGGGGAACAAACAGAAATCGTTGAAGGAATATTTGCCAATGTCCTGCTGATGGAACCTCAGCCCCCCTGCCCTACACCCTGCAGAAGGGAATGAGCATCTGTGCTATGGAAACAACCCACCTAGCTGCAGGACAGACTTTGATCTCAGGTCCTGAGACTAGGGCTCCTGTACTGAGAAAACCCATATAAATGAATAAATTTTTACCATCCAGGCCTCAATTCTGCAGCCTGCATGCCAGCCAGCAGAGCACAGCAGCAGCACACACTGCCCACAGTGTGCACTCAGGACAGCACTCAGCACATGCTCAAAGCTGAGCATACCAACAATCTTACTGGAAAAAAAAAAAGAAGAAAACCTGAAGCATGTGCTTAAGTTCCTTGCTGAATCAGGGCCTAAATAATTGAATGTGCTTCAGAGGTTTATCAGGGCTGGGAGGCCAGCAGTCACCACGTTTCAACTTACATGGTGGCAGCCCAGAGAAGCATGAGTTAGGCTTTTCTGCAAGTCAACAAACACAGTTCTGTCAGTGTTTGGGTTGCTGCAGATTCCCTCTCCGTGTGGTCACAGGGAAAGCTGGAAACACTTGCAGACACAGAGCTGACATCACAGAGCTGCAGTGGGGCTCTGCACACTCTGCCAAAGGGCACATCACACAGGAACCTCACACTGAACAGCCTAAGTTCTCCATCTTTCAGCTCCTGACAGCAAACAACTGGCACCATTCTGACCATCCTTACACTATTTTCTTATTTATTTGCTGGTGGGGGGGATAATGGCATTTCACTCACTGTGTTCTCCCACTTATTTCAAATAGGAGGAATAAAAGCATCTGTGCCAAAACCAGCATACAACAAGAATAACAAGTAGCTCCACAACACACAGTCTTCTTTAGCATGCAGGAAATAAAACAAAGGGTAGGTGCTGCCTTTTGAACCCTTCCCAGTAAGTCAGATCTGTCTGGCAGAGCTCATTTTCCCTGCTACCAGATGGGCCAGTCTCATTTCAACAACAATAGCATCAAAGCTGGAGAAAGCAGTGAAGCAGAGAGAAAACCCTGTGGCCTTTATCCCTGCAAGGAAACGATGATATCCCTAAAGCCCTTGCTCCACAGCCACTTGCTAATTGCCCAAGATTCAAGAGGATGGGGCTTTCTCCAGATGTCAGACCCTGCCTTGCAGCTACCAGAGTGAGGGGGAACAAAGGGCAGTCTGAGGAGTGAAGGTCAGGCCAGGGTTTGCCTCTGGCAGGACTGAGATGCCCTTGCCACTTGAGGTAACGTGAGGACAAGAGTATTCATTTGATGCTTGAATTCCTCCTGCTTTCTACGAAACTGATCCCCTTGCACTGACACTCCCCATGGATGTCAGCTCCAGAGGACACCTCCTGACAGCCAAGGCAGAGATGGTAATTTATGTGACAGGGTGGATTCAAGCAGCTCTCAAGTGTAAATGATGCTATTTAAAACGTCTTGGTTTGTTGGTTGCCTTTTTTTTTATGTTATTTGTTTTGGTTGTGGTTTTGTGTGTGTGTTTTTTGTGTGTCTGTGCTTTTTTTATTGTGTTTTTTTTTTTTTTAGAAGAGTTTTTGTTGGGGTTTGAGGAAGAAAAAAAGTTACTCAGATTATTCTTCAAGAATTTCCAAGTAATGACTGCTCAGATGAGAAGCCAAAGTGCTGTTGTCCCAAGTAATAGCCCTGGGAGCACAAATGGCAGCTATTCTCCTACCCCTGAAATGGGAGAGTGAGGGTCCACTGGAGTTTTCCCAAAGCCAAGTTCCAGCCATGCCCTTTCTTTAGCATATGTGGTGCTGCCCATCCTCCTCCACACATCACCAGAGGAACTGAGAACCTGCCCTCCTAAGCCCAAGCTCCATCCTACACCCAGCTTTGCATGTTACAGCTACTGGAGGCTCAGAGCCAGCCTGGATGGGAAGATGGATGGATGGATGGATGGATGGATGGATGGATGGATGGATGGATGGATGGATACCCAGGAGGCCCAGCAGCAGAAAAACTGTGCTTTTAAGCTTGCAAAATTCAGACCTCAAATCTTTCACCAGTTCCCCTACAACTTACATCCCACCCCTGAATTATTTATGTTCTATGAGTGTCTAGATATTATCAGAGCCAAAAATAAAACTTTTTTTTTGCTATGGCCTTTCCTCAAAGCATTACATTCAGCTGGCAGCATAAATGACACTCTCACTCATGAATTCAGCACCTTTGAGACTATTCTGTACCCTTGGCTTTTCACTGCACCTTATGGGGGATGGCAGAGCTTGGTGCACCCACCACCTCCTCCTCAGTAAGCCAGAATGGGGAACTCCTAACTCAAACAGCACTGAGATGTTTCCATTATCAAACTATCTTCCAAATAAATGCTGTGTTCCTGGAAACACTGCATGGCAAAGATAAATGGGAGCACTGAAAATAGCACATGGAACTGTTCTGAAAGAGAACTGTTCTGAAAGAGAAATGAAAGTCTTTAGTAGGGTAATACCATCACCAATCCAACAGCATTTTCACATTCTCATGGAAAACCAAGCCTCAGCACCTTCCTCAGTCCTTTCTTTCTCCTCCACATTCACAGCAGTAATAAAGAACATATGAAGCCACATCTTTGCTCATCAAAAGAACAAAAATGTAGACTTAAGTGCAAGATCTTACTAGGGAGTGCTAGACTGGTACACTTACTGACTTACTGATTTCATACAATGCATGAAACAACTCACATTTGTGGGGAGCTTTCAGTTAGCAAGGAGGGAAAAAAAAATTATCTTTATCTAGGGACCACCAAGCAAGGAACAGAATGGCATTAGTTCAGTTGGCTGACATTAGAAAGGCTCGTTTTACCTCAGAAAAGCCCATGGCAAGCTAGGTGCTGCCATGACTGGATCCCAGAGCAGCTCTGCTTTGCCTGGGACTGGTCCAAAACTGCTCCGCAACAGCAAAAACAACCAGAAATAACACCCAGAAGTCAAGGCATGGATCCTCCATTGCTGGGGTCCTGATCAGCAAGGCTCTTGCCCTGCATCACATCACACCCATCAGATTCCCCTGGGCTGCAGGTGGCAGGTGGAGGGGCTGCCTCCTGGGCTCCCACCCCCTGCACTCACACGGGCTGTGCACCTGGGACAGGAGCCAGGGCTGCAAGGGGCAGCTTCTTGCTGCCTGGCCACTTACTGGGCTGCAGTATCAAGCCTGAAGAAGGTCAGAGCATTTTCTGCTGCCACTAAAAAGGTATTTTTGCTTTCAAATTAGAAAATTAATATTCTGGTTTTTTGCTCCGGCCCTCATACTTTGAAGCAAATATTTTGGGGGCATGGCAGACACTTTGAGTACTTCCTTTGAGAACATTCTGTACCTGGACAATTTCTCCCTCAGGGAACAGTTTACTTAATTTAAGGTAGACCTTTACAGCTAGAAGAAAATAAACCTCCTTTTGTTCTACAGCAAAGAGGCAGCTTTCCTCTACCACGGCCATGCATGAGAAGTTTCTGCAAGGTCTAATGGCAGATGTTTGGGTCTGTGAATCACCAGGGATCACCCTGCATGCCAAAGAGTAAACTCAGCCCTGAGTGCTGACTGTTCAGAAGAGGATGGGGGAACCCAAATGCCACACATGCATATAAACCAACCCTCTGGTGCTGCTGCAATGGAAGAGACCTTGTCGTGACCCAGGCACCTCTCTTACCTAGGGGGGAGCAGCTGAGGAGTAATGGGGGAGGAGGGGGACAAAAAAAAAATATCAAGCAGGGGATTGGACTAGATGATCTTCTAGGTCCCTTCCAACCCCTGACACTCTGTGATGCTGTGAGGGAAGGAAACCCTTCACTGCAGAGAAAAAAAAAATACAAATAAACTTTGGGAACTTTATCCTACCTTGCATCCATGCAATTCTCCAGATTTACACCCTGAAGCAAACAATCACAGGAAAAATAAATGCCAAGTTTAGGGAAACATTTGAAAAAACCCATCCCTTTGTTTATGAAATCTACCATTCTTCTCTGTGGGCCACACTGCTCCTATATCCTCAGCCACCTGAAATAGTCACAATCTGTTTTCCTTCTTCATCAACCTCCAGCACCTCTTGTCCACCAAAGTTCAAAAACTCCCCTTCCCTCCTTTGGGATTAGCTCTTCTCCAAAATGCTTCCACAGGCACAGGGCTGGGAACTATTCACAACTATCTGCTGGGGGTTTCTAAGCCAAAAATGCATTACAAAAAACACTGCAATTTAAGGAACTTTTTTGTTTGTTTGTTTGTCTTTGAACAAAGTCACAGAAGCTGCTGTGCTGGACCCACACACGTGCCTCAGCAGAACAAATACCTTCCATAGGGTGTTCCAGGGCAGCAGGGTGCTTCAAAGGGAACTTTCCCTGTTTTGCTGACTAGATTAGTTGTCAGAATAACCACACATGCACGTTTTTGTTCTTTTGGGCTTTGGATTTTCTGCCATCAGCTTATTTTGGGACCAGTAAGAGGACAAGACCCCTTTCATACCCCAGCTCTCTGCCAGGAGCAATGGTGACCCACTGTGATCCCACACCTGCAGGGTCTGGGCATCCCTGGAGGATGCTTTAACCATCAGGCAGCCACGTGGGAGTTTTGCTTCAGCCAGGCTCCAGCACAGCACCCATTGCTCCCCAGCCACAGACACATGGAGAGGGAGGCTCTGTTCACAGATCCACAGATGTCAGGGGTTGGAAGGGAGCTAGAAGATCATCTAGTCCAACCCCCCTGCCACAGCAGGATCACCTAGACCAAGTCACCCAGGAACAGATCCAGGGG
>JANHGL010005145.1:2110-26742 GCA_024611195.1 Ceyx melanurus | reverse complement strand
CTTTCTCCAGAGCTGCTCTCTAATACATCAGCCCCCAGCCTGTACTGATCCATGGAGTTGTTCTTCCCCAGATGCAGCACCTCACACTTGCTCTTGTTAAATTGCATTCAATTTCTCCCTGCCCAATTGTTCAATTGGGACCTGCCTGGCAAATCCCTTCCACTGTCCTGTGGGAGGCAGCTTCCCAGTGCCAGGGGCCCAGGAGCCAGAGCAGAGCAGGGCTGGTGACCTGCATTTCCTCTGCGGTGCAGCAGCAGCTACTGCACTGCTGCTAAAATCCCCTCCAGTGCCAGCACCGCTGGGGAGGGGTTAGGACCACAATTACACCAGCTGCAAACACAAAAGAAGAAGAAGAAAAAAAAAGTTGGCAGGGCTGTCTGGAGGTCAGCTAATCCAAACCCTGTCTCAAAGCACAGCCAGCTTCAGAGGTGGATGCTTCCATCCTCAAGCACAAAGGGAGCTGCCTCGCACAAAGAGAGCTCAATTGAGTCAAACACATTTACAGAGGAGACAGGAAAGGCCAAGGCTCATTAAGGCTTGTTCCCCACCACGTAATCATAAGAAATAGGATCAAGCAGATGTATCCCACAATCTATCTGATTATCCTACTCAGTGTTCAAGAAACCCCCAAGGTCCTTGCCAATCAGATAAGTGTCCACACAGGTTTGGGCGGGCCAAGAGGGGCAGCTGAGAAGAAGGAATGCCTTTACCCAACTGGCCTTTCTGGCATTCTGATGGCAGGAGCCACCTCTGCTAAGCTCCAAGCACAGCCCTAGCCCCCCACCCAGGCAATACACTCTGTTAAGCAGAAGTACTGACACAGAAGAGGCCTGAGGCTCTTGGGAGGCAGCAAAGTTGCATATGCAGAGGAGACCTGCCCAAGTCTGGTGCTCCATGGGTGCTTCTGCCTGCCCACGCTTACTTGTGCCTGGAAAATTCCCACTTTGGACTTCTCAGTCACAGAGCCTGCTGCTCAAGGAGACAGATTTTCTCCAGCAGGAAGGTATTTTCCATTTGGGTCCCATACTGCATGTCCTCAAAGGACATACGTGATCCCCCCCACATACACACACACTAGTTTCATGCTCTCACATATCAGCTGCCTTACTTGTGACCACAGGCCTGCAGAAAGTAGATAGAATTCAGACCACTGTCCAAGCACTTTCTCAGCTGGAGGAATTCACAGAAAACAAAAATAGGTTTTTTTTTCTTTTAACATTCTTTGTACAGAGTGCTTGGATAAGCCATAAGTAACTTGGCAGCAAACCAGTCCGGTGCAAACACAGAACACAATGCAGTCATCACAAAGCCACCACTCTGGGCCAGACAGTAATTTTCCCCTTCACACAGGGCAGGCCTCCAAAGTCTTTATGCTCCTCCATTCAAGTCCATGAGTTACATGACGTGTTAAAAATAAGAACACCTCTCGTTTACAGGCCGTGCAGAAGGGCAAACTGTGCACAGAGGTACTCTGACATCTGGAAAACTCCTCAGGACTCAGGGAAAGGGAAGCCTGGGCTTATTCCTCAGCTCAGACCTCTAACAGCACCCTTGGGTTGCAAAGGAGGAGCCTGAAAGATGGGTAACAAAGCATACAGTATGTTCAAGGTAATTTCTTTAAAGATTAAAAGAAAGAAGTTAGAACATGTAAGAGATCAGGAAAAGCAAACAGCAACAAATGAGAGTTTATCCTTCACTGCCATATGCCAGTGAAAGCCCAGAGCAGCCTAGTCCCACACTCCAGAGACATGATTATCACACAGGTAGTTGCTGCAGGTCACCATCTAGGAAAGATGCTCTAGTCTGTAAATGCCAGACTGGGACTGAAAACAGGGGCCAATCCTGCTGCAGCCACAGGTGCCACAAGTGACAAGCCACCTAACACCTAATCCCTCTGCAGACAAGGGCTGTTACACCCCTAACAGTGATATTTGGCAGATAAAAGGCAGGAACAGCAACCCAGCAGTAAGAAACTACCACGGTAAAGGCTGCATAAGCAGCAGATTAGATCTGCCTCAGACCCCCCAGTCATTCCAGTATGAAACAGGCCACAGGAGGGGGAGCAGAAAGCAGGCACACACAGATCTGCCCCATTCATCCAGCAGGATGAAAGGCATGTCCAGCAGCTCCCATCCTGCTGGCACAGCAGTGAGCACCCTCCCAGCATGGAAGAGGCAGTGCTGCACAACATGCTGGGGAGCAGCCAAACCAAGAGGCATCTGGGAGGTGTTAGGGGCAGTTTTGGCAGTGTACTTTGGCACCAAGTGCCACCCACTCAGCTGGTGGCCATGGGCTGTCAGCCTGGTGCTCCTGTGGGACAGAGGGGGGTTCAGGATGCACACGGTGAGAAGTCAACACAGCTAAGCTCTGAAAAAGGCAAGGGGGAGTTAAAATCCCCTTTGAGTCAGTTCCCAAGCCATGCAGTCTTAGTGTGCTGGCCTCTCCCCCCTTCCACACACAAAGATCTTTTATTATGGCTCTTCATCTCACTGTCAGGTGGATGGATCAACTTTTCAGGGACCAAACCTTCTCTGATGCCCAAGTCATGACACCAACTGGATTTCTTAGCTCCTCAGCCCTCTCCTTACTTTCCTGCACCTGTAATGCAACAGCCTCCAACTTCTCCACCCTGTGGAAGCCTCAGTGACCTGAATTACCTCCCATTTCCCACTTAAGGCCTGTGGCACACTTTTCTTCCAAAAAGCATCTGACTCAGCATGAAACTATCAAACTGAAACTAGGACTCTGAGAAGATGGCCTCTAGCTAGCCAGGGCAGACTGTGCAAACAAACAGTGCCCTCCACATGCCCTGTCCTTCCTGCCACCACCCTGCAGCCACTCATGGCCACACATGCAAACATACAAGCACCCACCCCTGCCTGCTTGGGTGTCTGGCCAAACTCACATTCAAAGCAGCAGGCAAACAAAAAAAACCAAACCAAAAATAAATATTCCCTCAGACTTTGAGTGTGCATTCTGAACCACTGTCAGTGCACTTATTTTCCCCACTCAAGGGAAGGAGCTTGGATAATGGCAGAGAGGAGAGGGGATAAATGGCAAGTGGAGTCTTTGTTTTAATTGGCTGCTGTTAAGAACATTAGAAGGATGTTTGAAGGAGAATGCTTATGGGCAGAGTGCAGAGGAGGTAATCAAAGGTGTCCAACAAACTGAATTTATGATGTGGCTTGGTAATCCATCACCTAGCTATCACTCCTCTGTACATGCACATACACAAGCCTCAAAATGTATTTAGCTCTGGAATAAAGCAGCTGTTCTTGCAACCCAACTAACAGCACTTTCTTTGCTCCTTACAACATTACAGAAGCAATTTCAAACTGGGGAGGGAAATCAGTTCAGATATAAAGGATAAAAATGTTTTAAATTCTTCTAAATGTGAAGACAACTTTGTTTACTAAAAGCATACAAGGGAACATCTACATACAGCACAGGGCCAACACTGGAAATTTGGCTCCCTGCAATTCCTTGTGATACAGATGCATTTTTTCCAGAGGAAGTCCAATAGGCTTGTTTGTTTTCACTGCTAACAGAGGAGCTCAATGAAATTTTCTATTGGAAAAGCCTAATGAGGTCAGAATAACAGAACAGAGTAACTAAGCAGGAATGTCCTTGCATTTTATTTTTAGAAGAAGGCTAAAGGTGGGGCCTTGCAAGAGGGATGGGCGAGGCTTGAACGTTTGGTCCTGGGAGCTTGAGCAGGTTTTGAGCTTATTTTTGCAGCAGAAAATCCCCTGCCCAAACCAGCAGCAAGACAGTGGAAGGGTCAGCTGGGGAAAGAGCAGAGCCATGTCTGGGGGCACACGGGCAGACTGGGCAGCTCTTCGCCACACTCCCTCACTCATCCTCCCCCTGCTTTCTCGGGATGCCTTCAGCAGCTCTGCTGAACTGGAAATCTCTCCAAGTTACAACGGGGCAAGGGCTGAGGGAATCATGAGCAAGAAGAGCCCGATGGAGCAGCACGGGGGACACAGCCCTGCAAAGGGAGCAGCCAGCAGTGCGACAGGGAACGGGATTCACTCCGTTGTTAAGGCTGGGTGTCAAAACAAAGAGTCTCAAGGAGATGAGGCAGAGTGAGGCTGTGAAAATGGCAAGGAAGGAACAAAGCTAAGGGAGAGGCAGGCGGAGCGGGAAGTGGCTTGACTGGGATAAACAGGTAAGGAGGAAAAAGGGTGCACTGGAGAGCAAGCAGGGCTGTGGTCTGTTTCCTGGCACCAGCTAATCTGATTGGCACCGAGAGACAAGAAACAGAGGCTTAAATAGCTCACAGGGCAGGTCTTCAGCTGAGGAGAGCCATCAGCACTCGGTAATTAACTCCCTCGAAGGCTCTGGGCTGGGGGGTTGGACTAGATGACCTTTAAAGGTTCTTTTCAACGCAAAGCCTTCTATGATTCCGTGATTCTCTGCCCCTAAACCCAAAGCACAGATGACCCCGCCGAGCACAGCCTATGCAAAACAAAACCAGAACAAGCAGCAGCATCTTTGTTAAGGGTTAACAGCCAGCCGAGAACAAGCTGTTCCCTGCAGCCAGGTCAGGAAAAACAGGACTGGGACTTGACACCAGCACCATTCACATGTTGCTGTGCCAGCATCAGCAGAGCTCCGGCAGGCAGACCCGCAGCCAAGTCTGCCCAGCAGCAATGACTCTGCAGGGAGCTTCGCCCTAAAGTCTGCAAGGACAGAGTTAACCCAGGGGATTATCTGGTCTGGTTATCAGTTTGGGGACCATCGAGGAATCCAAGATCAGAGACTAGCATCTCTGATCTGCTGCTTCATATTCTCTCTAGTAAGGGATGGCTCAGTGTGCAGAGCACCCTCTCACCATCCTGTGCTGCCCAGCGCTGCAGGTCTCCTACCTGGGCTGAAGATGGAGGTGGAAACAACCCAGAGTACAACCAGAACTACAGGAACATCAGGAAAATGCTCAACAGGCAGGCATGGGGGGCTGAACTTGCCCCCCAGCACACAAGTCCTCAAACACACTGTCCCAGGGTGGTACCTGGGAGTCCCTTCTCTGCCCCCATCTCCAGGCAAGATGGCATCAGTGGGCAAAGACAGCAAGCCCTCTGAGCAGCAGGAGTGGTGCAAGAGATCTCCTTCCAGCGGGAGCCAAGGAGACAGCAGCACACAGATGCCCATAACAGTGAGGCAATGTGCATGATCTCCCACCCTGATGCTCTCCAGCCTCCCCGTTTCTAATTCTGAGGACTTCCTGAGCCTCCTGTGCTTTGCTGATCACTATTCCCCAACCAACTCCCTGCTCAGTACTTTCCAAGACCTCCCCACACTTTTGCAAGCTCTGTGTGCCCAGAACATCTTTTGGCAAGGACCTCCACAGCTCCACCGTGCCTCACGCGAATGAGGAAGATCTCCTTTGGAGTCTTTGGCTGCCAGCACACCCTTATCTCCTTGCCCTCCCCCCTGCTTAGTTTTATGATAGGCTGCAGACTAAGCATCAGTCTTTTTCTCGAGATCATCCTTTCAGGAACTTCTAGTATCAGCGATGAAGATAAAAATCTATATATGACAGTTTACAGAGCTTAGATAAAGGGGAGGGTCAGGGTGACAGAGTAATTGAGGGCTGAAATGCCACAATTTCCAACCCTTTCTGGGGAGCTCATCTCATTCGCCACCCCTGACTTGGAAGAAAGATCGCAATTAAAAAAAATTAACACTGAACTCACATACAAAGGCCACAGTTTAACTAACCTGCATTCGGGCTTCGTTAATAAAGAAGATCTGCAGGCTACAGCACAAAGGCACTTCTCCAGGGATCAGGTTACCTCTGCCTGGCTACGCCACCGTGGAAATTTTCGAGACCTTCATGTAAAAGATGAAGCTGCTGCTGCCCCTGCCTGCTCTGCACCCTCTGCTCTGCACCCTCTGCTGCTGCCCCTGCCTGCTCTGCACCCTCTGCTCTGCCACAGCCAAACTCAGCCTGCCTCAGTGCACGGCTAAGGCAGGGCTTGCAATTAAGCAATAATGATCACAATCACAAGGCATTTTCAAGGGGCCGATGACCAACTGGGTGGGGTTACATTACAAGCCATTAACCTAATCAGCAGTTAAACCTCAGCAACTACACAGCAGAGGCTGCCACCGGGATTCTAAAACACCACGAGAGCATGCTTTTAAAACATGCGTATTTCGAGGCTCAGGAATCACATCACAGGTACAGGACACAGCAGAGAACTGCCCAGAGCTACTGAGCCAGTGTGTTCATCTCATCCAGCAGAGAAATGGGTTTTACCCTCTGTCCCGTGGCAATGGTACCCTAGGAGGTGCAGGGTCTGCAGCAAATGCTCTGTCTGATATCCTGAATATCCTTTAGGGATGAGAGCAAAGACACGTATTCAGGGAATGGGATTTTTCTACAGCCTCCTGCACAGCCCACAGCATCAGGAAATTAAGCTGACTGGAAGAGCAAAGATGCTTTAGCAGAATTTGTTTGGTATTATAATTCACAGTCCAGTTAAACTAGGGAGTTACTGCTCTGGACTCTTTTCTGCTTATCTCTTTATGGATTATAAGGCAAAACACAAACTTCAAAGACACGGTGCCCTAGGACACCCCGGGTAACTGGCTGGCAGTTACAGCCTAACTTTACCTCTCTCCTTAATTGCTACCTCTTAACAAAACATCAGCTGCACACCTTCGCCTTCACTGACTAGATGGGACATCACCAAACCAGGGTAGCTGTTGGCAATCAGCATTTTGAACTCTTGGGGAAGGATTTTGTGAGGCAGTGCTTCCTCACAGGGTTGGTTTTAACACCCCAGCCTCACCACCAGGACAGAGGACCTCGGGTGTAGATGTCTGTGCACATGGATGGACCAGGGTAGCAGAAGTGCTCTCAGACACAAAGCAGCCATGTCCAGAACTGCAGCATGGATTTCTCCACTTTTCCTATCCTTATCCTCTTTTTGAGGTTTTATTTGCTCATTCAGTACATCCCCCAAGCTCCACATCATCTCTGCTCTGCCTGCAGACAGGAGGTCTCCTTTTGTCTGTATCTTTGCTCTTTCAACATCATCCAAATATCACTCCCTTAACACCTGATTTAATATTTCAACCCCTTTAATTACACACAGTGGAGATTCTATCGGAAATCTGATTATTGTTTGAAAGTCTGAGCATTTCATCCCTGCCCTGGAATTGATCTATCGACTGCTTTTAAATCTCCCATTTTCATTTAACATTTAACACTTTATACCTGCATTAATTACATTTGCCATGATCAATACCAACAAACACCTTCTCTGGCCCTCTCCCAATAAAGAGGGAGAAAAAACCTTGCTTTGCCAAAACTCTGAAGACAGCTTTGCTCTTGAACACGGTTTATGGGGCTGATCCCTCCGGTGGGAGAAGAAAAAGCCATGAATAGCAGTGGTACTGAGTACCACCACCAAGGTTTAGTGGGCAGCACCACCAGCGGAGACGTGCAGGCACAGACTGGTGGTGGCACTGGGACTGGCCCTGCCCCAGGACATGGGGAGCAGAGACTCCAGCAGCTCACCATCCATCTGTCCCATCCCCACCTGAGCTGGAGAGGGACCCAGGGAGCCACTGTGTACGGGCTCCACTGTAACTGCTGCCCACACTGAGCTGGGCTAGGGCTGTCCAAGAGCTGTGTGTGAGACTGGGGCTTGGGAAATGCTGACAGGTCTGTCAGGGAAAGCAAAGAGCTATCAGCTCAGTATCTCCTGGCATTTAACCAGCCTGCAGGTCTAGGTCCCTCTGCTTGCCTCACCCCAACACAACAGGGAGAGCTGATCCCCAGGTCCAGCAGATCTCTTATTAGCAACACAAACTGCACAGACTAATTAAGGAAGACGTCCATCACACTGCTGCCTTTACAAGCACTGCTGCCAGCTCTCAAAGGTGCATGCACCAGCTTTGCCAGGAGGACAGGAGCAGCTTCACTTCTCCAGGCCATGGGAAGCAGAACTGGAAGTGCTCGGGGAGGGCTGAGAGCTCCTCTTAGCCTGTCTGCAATCCATGTGTATGTGTGTTGCAGCTGAAGATGGAATACAGCGTCCCCAGCGCCACAGAAAACAGGAATATTTGTCCCTGAATAATTTCCCTAGCATATTAAGCACAAGTCATTCTTATGCAAAGGCTGCCCTGTTCAGCTGCCAAGGTCAGTAAGACCTTGTTTTATTTGCTGCATAAGGGCTGGCTCTGCAAGTTTTACCTTGTACATATTTTTTTTTTCTGTGCCTTCTCTTGTCTTATATTTCCCTGCTTCTAGTGCCTATGCATCTTGCTGTCTGTTCAGCAGGTCATGCTGCCTTCTCTGGCTGTTGGTAATGACTATGGAATATCCAGTCCTCCAGAACAGTCAAAATTCCAGCAAACTGACTCTTACAGTATGTTTAATTCAAAAGACACCAAGGACAATACTGAATAAGAATTTTCAAGGAAAACATGCTCCACAGCTTTAGCTAACAACATCAATGTGTTTCTATTTTCAGGGGGTCTTGACCCACTATCCACTCACACAGACATCACTGTTCACATTCTAGTATCTACATACAGATGATTTTTTGTGCAAGGATTGCATTCAAGCACACAGCTCTGCCTGCACACACCAGCTCTGGACTACAACACCAGTGAGTGTGCACTTCAGGGAGTAGCCAAGTACTGAACAGCCTGGATCTAAATAGATGACAGGGTCTGAATCTGCTTTTTAAACTGCAGACATTCTTACTGACTGCAGTTATATCAGACTGAGGACTGTCCCTCTCCCCAACTTACTAAATCCTATGGCATTGTAGGGGAACAGGCAAATTTAGATAGTTGCACATGGAAGAAAACCAGTATTTTGAAACTGTACTGCAAAGGACTCAAATGTCCAGAAACTTTAATCCAAGCAGTGTCCTTGCAGAAAAGTGAAGTGTGCTATTTGATGTCAGTGGCCAGGTAGGAAAACTTTTTAACAGGCTGACGTGCCCAGGAACTGTGCTGCTCAGGAGCATGCTGCCTTGCCACAGCCTCTAACCCAAATCAAGGGCAAGATGGCCAACAAAAATGTCCAACACCTTCTATAACCTGCCAGAAGCAGTGCAGCAGAGTCCCCCAGTGACAACACTTCTTCCTTTTTGATGGTTTATTTCAAGCTACACCTCACCACATCTGATCCACCATAGCAGCACCAATGCCGTGCTCTTGCCTATCAGTGTCTGATGCAAACAAGCTTCCAGCCAGCTAGGAGCTGTGGTCCAGTGGGAACAGAAAGCCAGACTCCAGACAATGGCTCACACATCTTTCTTCCAGCCTAGAAACCAAGTGTCTCACTTTATCCCTCTGACATTGCTTGAGCCCTGTTCACAAGTCACAGTCAACAACACTAAGGTCACACCACCCTGAGTAATGCAATGTTTGCCCAGGGGTCTACCAGCTCCTCAGGGTACAAACCCTCTCTCCCTTTATTTTGCAGCAGACTTTAACCTTGGTAGGACCCCACAGCCACTGACCATCACACACACCCATCATTCAAGTTTAAACCAGACACTGATGCCAGAAATCTCTGAGCTGGAGGCAGGCAGCATTACAGTGGGGCGTGCAGAGGGGTTAAGAAGTGCTGATGAGAAGGGCTGCAGACAAGGACTCAGGGCTCTGAGCAAGCACACTCTGCCATACATGCAGCTTGAAAGGTTAGCATCACTGGTGAGCAAGAACTGTCTGGCTGAACATACTGCTTTTGTTCACTGAGAATGGCTACATGATGGAGTGGACTAATTAACTGCATTTCACTTTTGGGGACCCACGCTGAAATTCTGGCTCTTGTCACAGCTTTTTTCAGGGACTACAATGAGAGCCAAGAAAATTTATTTTCTACAATATCATGAAATAATTGCCAGTGTCCTGAGAGAGAGGCCCAGAACTCTACGCAAGGGCCTTAGTGCTTATGCTGTTTTTCCCCTGAGTACACAAGTTATTAATGGATTGACACAAGTGGTCACCACAGCTGTCAGTGCTGCTCAGCTAGACTGAGCACCTCAATGTGAAGACCCTCACCATGCAGCACGCTGTGTGCTTCCTGATGCTGTGCCATGAAGGTTGCACGTCCTACACGGAAGGAAGCCATGCTTGGCAGGATTTAAAATTAAATTTTCATATATCCCCTAAATTTAGAGGGCTGAAGCTCGTGTGTAACTCTAGTTACTTGACTGCAGAACCACCAGAGCTGGTCGTGGTCCAAGGGAGCTGAGGGTAATTTCCCCACTTCCTCACGGCTGAAGGCCGCCCAGCAGAGCCAGGAGGGAAGTAAGTACTTTCCCCATAAAGTAATTCTCTATTTTTATCTTGCTAAGAAAGTTTTTCATTTAGAAACTTAAAACTCCAGCTTCAGGGAGAAGCCAAGCACCCTTTTTCCTTTCAGATTTTTACCACAGAAGTTTTAATCTAACCAAATAAGCCATTTTTTCCACTGAAATGAATCATCATGGAAAAATGAGAACAGCAGACCAGCCTCCTACAGACAAGTTGCATTCCTGACTCTGGCTGCAACATGCTCCTTCCTACTACTGTTTGCAGTGTCACCTCACCCCTCCGTGCCTGAGGTCACTCATCCCAAACAACGGGGATCCTTCATGTCAGAGCAACGTGCTCAGTGTCCAAGTTAAGCAGCAGCTAGTGGCCGTGAACCACAGTTTTGGATACAACATGCTGCTCTACTAAAGCACTGGCTTATTGCTTCTGAAGTGCCATCGTTCTCCTCTTCCCTCCTCTCTCAGCAAAAAGAGTCCTCAGCACCTTCAGCTGCCAGCACAACTGGGCAGGAAGATGCAAGAGAGGTCAAAAGAAGCACAGAAGTGTTTTTTGAAGCAGTCTGCAGCACGGAAGGCTCAGTGACACAGCAGGGCTCAGCAGCACAGCACCTTTCATCTGCACCAAGCCAGAGAGGCAGACAGTTAACCCTGTAACACAACAAAGCGAGGAGTGGGTGTTGTTTCCATGGCAGGGTTCTGTGTGTGTGCAAGGTTTCCCTTGAACAGCAGAAGATGAAAGCTTAAGGCAGACTTCTATCCAAAAAGTCAGATTCGGGGGGAAGGTTTTGGTCAGCAGACAGGCATGGACTGGGGAGGGAGGGAGCAGCAGCCACGGTGCCCTGGGGGCTCACCAAGAACCCAGGGTCCCCATTCTTTCTGATTGCAGGCAGGGAGAGATTCACAAGGCCGAACCAAATTCTGCAAGTAAGGGTCACGCATACCTCCCCCCGCTGTTATCTTTAAATCCTCTTTACTCCACAGAGCTCTTCTCCACCCTCCTTCCCTTTTAATCAGGCCTGACCTACAGATGTCAGCCTCATTTCGGCTAAGTCAACACAATTGCCACATCTAGGATGCTGTTACAGGAAAAACCTTACTTACACTCTTGGCTGGGTTCCAGAGTCTACTTCTTGGTCTAGACCTGACCTCGTTCCTCTTCTGCAAGCTTAATCCTTTACCTTAAGGGCACAGCAAACACACAGGGACTCCAACATGGGCCTATCTATGCTCAGTCTCCCCTTCAGCCTGCAGTCAGAAGACTCTTGATCACTCTGTAGAAATAACTACTGATGGGAAGCTCCCTCACAACTGCATGTTCTTCGAGAACAGATGTATGTTCAAGAGCCAGAAATCAAGCACAAAATGCACTTTACGTTCTTCAAGGTAATCTCCCACTCTAGAGCTCAACAGGACACAAACCTTCAATCAACAGGCCCTGAAGTTTTCTCAGATGCAGCCCCAACCTTGCAACAAAACAACAGCCACTTCTGGCGTGCCCAGCTTCATCTGAAGGTTAAAACAAAAGAGTTTGGGTGAAAAGGAACTTAAAAATCACATAGTTCCAACCCCTCTGACACAGGCAAGAACACCTTCCACTGGATCAAGGTGCTCAAAGACCCATCCAACCTGGCAGTGAACACTTAATTCATCCTTCAGCAGAAACACAAAACGTCAATGCACTATTTGAAGATAAAGGACATCTCTGGTTGCCATGTCACCCTCCAACAGCCCCTTAGCAGGCAGAGCCCAGTGCCTTGCTGCAGTGGCACAGGCAGGGCTGGCTCACAGCTCTTCCAGCAGGCCACGCTTGGCACATTCATTCCTGTCCCCTCCCCGTGTGACCAGCATGAGCTGGAGGTGGAATGACAACAGTTTGTCCTGTCTTGCCCAACACACGTAAACAGAATACCAAGGCTGAGTGGGAGCTGTCTCATGAACTCCACCTCATGACCCAAAAACCCTGACCCTGGTCGCAGAAGCAGTGAAAATTTCAGCAGTGAACGAGATACTGACAACTGATGTGTGAGCAGCTTATTCCAAGAAGGCAGCTAGCTGTGGGTTCAGCCTTCAGGCAACAACACAGGGGTTTATTGTCTCTCAAAGACATTTGCACCATGTTTAAAGCATTTGTGGGAGATGTTCAAAACCCCAACTATCTGTTCCATACAGGAGGCTGAAATAATACTCCCTGAGTGCACAGGCACTGTAAAAACAAAACCCCGTTGAGGCTAGAAGCCACCTCCAGATCAAATTCTGAGCTCCAAAACAGTCCTTGAATGTGTGCTTCATTAAATCCTCCTTACAGACACACTTTTCATATCACAGGAGGAGGGGAGGGAGACTAAAAGAGATTAAAAGCAAAGACGAAAGCCAGATCCCCAGGTAACACAAAAATCAGGGATGCTCCCTCAGTTTACTTTACCAGTTTTGAGCCAAAGGTGCTTTCAATGGCCTTTTATGAAATATTTTAATTTGCCTTTCTACCTGCCATGAGTGCAAGCCAGGCAGTGCTTTTCAGAGAAATTAATTCAGTTTTACAGTGACTAACATGAATTTCCAGATTGCTTCAAAAGAAAAATGGAAACATTTCTTTACAAAAAGCATTAGGCTTTTCACTCCCTTTTTTTCTTCCCCTTTCTTCCTGCACCCCTCAGCTGAAACATCTCTACCTCTCATCTAACAGATAAACAAGTTATGTATCTTTGCACCAAAAATAAACCACTCTTCCCTTCACCTCCATGGCAAGAATGTGCTGACAAGTTTGTTTCTTGTTTTTTTCGTTGCCTTTTTTTTCTGAAGCCACCCTAAATGAAATAAAATCCTTTTTAAAAAATATAGGTTTAGCCACCTACTTGAAAAAACAAACACCCTTACATTGCTGGCTGCAGCTTTACAACCTGGAATGAACTGCACACGAAGCCAAAAGCAGGGGATTACCACTGGCTTGGCCCCACCAAAAACACCCTGAGTCAAAAGCAAGTTGCAGGGTCAGTGAAAGCAGCTACGCTGTTGCATGAACCGCCTCGGTGCTTCTTCCCAAAGAACAGAAAGCAGCTGCACAAAGCTTAAATTAAATACAACTAGGACTCTAATCCAAGCCCATCAAATGAAGGCCCAGTTCCAAACAGCCCAGACTCACTGGGATGTGTTTTGGATACCCAGGGGAAGTGTCTCGGGTAGCACAGGCACATCTCCTCCTGCCTGCCCAGGGGAAGCACTGTCACCCCCAGCGAGTGTGGCTGAAGTCAGGGCTCAGGCTCTTCCAATTGCATTTCAGCACAAGCAGGCTCCAATTCTGGGAAGCAGAGGGCTGATGTCTATTTTCTTGTGTGGAGATGCCCTCTACTCAACCCAGCCTAAGACCTTCACTTACACGAGGTTGTGATTAGAGGATTCAGGTCATGAGCAAGCAGATCTCACGGTTTAATTCTCTCTTGTTTCAGTTGCCTGAATCTCCAGGATGAGCAAGATCACATTGTTGCAGGAACCTAAGGAGCTCACGTACACCAGCTCTCTCCTCAGCACAGTGCATGAGGCTGGCTGTGATAACCCCCCACCCAAAGTGTCAGGCCCTGCCACTGTGCCCCAGAACTCTCCCCGAATTAAAGGCTCTAAAATGCCAGTCCTAAAGCCAGTATCACCTCTGATCCACAACCCAGACAACATTACTGCATCAGGAACATCAGTACTGCTGTATTTGTATCTCACCTCTGGTACAACCCCCAGAAAGTTGTACATCCAAGCACACAGCAGCCTGCACTACCTCACTCTCTCACAGCTTGGGTTTCCTCCCAAGATCTTTCTGCTGGGGATTTTAGCAATTTACTAGTTTAAGACAATCCCAAAAACACTCATGCACCCAACATAAGACTGCAGCCCTGATTCCACCCTCCTGTAAGCATCACACAGGATTAGACATTTGCTAAGTGATCCAGGACTGCAGTAACATGCTCAGAGCGTTGATATTCATTTGTGGCAGCTTTTAATACCTGCAGATGCTGTCCAAAGATATAGAAGAAAAATATGTGCTCTTGGGACCTCAAAGTCTAAGGGCAAAGGTCAAGAGAAACTCTGTTCTTATTAATAGTTCTGTGTAGAGGAGGAAGAAAAAAAACAGTCAAGGCTGTATGCTTCTCAGAAGAAGATTATGTCTAATAATACAAAGATTACTGGCATTAAATGAATTTAAATTAATTCTATCATTCAGAATATTATTTTTTTTTACCTTCCCCTCAGTATCACTCATTTGTAGTCAGCTTCACTTTCTGCCTATCACAAAGATGTTATATTTGGACTATAATCTCCATAATGGACTTCTCCCCCTCAGCAGTTTTGTTGTACAAGGAGTCTTAAAAAAAACCAACCCCACAACACATTTGTAGTGTTAATTTAACAAGCATTCTAATCTTCCTCTTTTTTTTAGATAATTGCTGTGTAACTCTGACAAATAAGTTCTGCAGTCCTGATAGGCTTTGTGCAGTCCTAACAGCTTTTTTTGCCTATCAACAGGCAAGGGGAAAGTCTCAGCAGCACAGCAGCAGTCACCCTGCAGAAGGAGCAAGTGGAGCTCAGCCCAGCACTCTGCCAGGGACAGGGAGCTGAGAGCACTCACCAGCCTGGCCATGCCATCAGTGCCTGTTGCTGGCAAAGGGAACCAGCAAAAAGTGGCTGTCACTGCTGACTAAAACTTTATTTTAAACTTGGGATGCTCCTCACAAACGTTCAGACTCCAGCTGAAGGCAGTGGTCTGTGCTACCCCTTTAGGAATTAAACATTTTTAAAGGCAGTGCTAGCAAACTGAAGATGGAGCACAGTCAGCCACAGACTTACTCTCAGGAGGGAAAACTCCTTCTGAAATGTAAAACGTTCCAGTTCAGCTGTGGGATCCCTCTCCCCAAACATCCTATCAACAAACAAGTATCTAAGGATGCTTAAAAGAAAACCATTAGTCAAGTAAATCATCATGTGTCTGCTGATGAACATCATGAATGTTTCTGCTAAAAGCTTCTCACACTTGTTTGTATCTTCATTTTACTGAAAGAAAGGAAACTCCACAGCAAACAAGCTACAAATTCCTGCCTGTCAGCCCCACTCTGGGGTGCTTGGCTGGCCTGAGGCTGCAAACCCCAGCTCCAGCCCTCCCCATTTGCTCTCCAGGTCCCCACAGTGGGAAGGCAAGTGAGCAGATCCCCAAGCCTACAGACCAGGCAGGAACTGGCAGGTAATTCTCTGAAATGTAGTTTGTGGTGAATTACCAGAGCACGGGATCAGTCCGTGTCAACTGTACAGTCCTTTTGCTTCCAAAAGGGAATCACTACTGGTGAACAGCACCTGCCTTGGCTCACAGCCTTATGCAATGCCTGCATGAAGCATTAGTCTTATTAACCAGTACATAATTATCACTGTTAGCATTTTATTGAATTAAAAAACCCCAGCACCTTGCAAACGGCCATCAGTGACCAGCTCAGCCCCACTCGTGCTGCCATCCTCCTGCAGCTCCCATTTCACCAACACTTCCAGCTGACCCAGGCACAAGCTGCATCAGCCAGAGCAGCTCTGCCCTCCCGTGGGGCCCAGGCCCCGTTCCTGCCATCTCCCTTGGCCAGGAAAAGCATTCATGAGACCAAGCACAAGGCAAAGGAATGAGGACAGCAGCAGGGAGGAAAGAGAGTGCACCTTTCAGTGCCAAAACCCATCTGAAGGGCATGAGACAGCAGGCTCAGCTCCTCGTGGCACTCACTCAGCACAGCCCAGGAGCTTGAGCAGCCAATGGCTCTGCCTCAGCAATGACCTTCTCTCAAGAGCCTCCCACAATTCCCCCAAATACACAGCTTCTCCACGAATTTGCTTCTCTCCTTTTGTGCATTGAAAGCCATTTACACTGTGGGGGGAACAAAGAGCAGACGCTATGACAGGGATGGGTCCTGCAGCACTAGGCAGCCAAACAGTCAGAAGAGAGTTGCCAGGTATTGCATCCCCCAGGTTAGCTGAGCAGGTGGAGATGCCCCAGGACATGGGGGAGAAGCTGTTTCCTCACATAATCTGGCATACAGAATGTCATAGTTGCCAAACTAAGGGCATCTAAGACACTCTGCAGCTGGGCTGAATTTACAAATCTTGGTATCTTTAGAGGAACAAGATGGTGGCACTGTACAGAGATAACTAAATCTGTTAGACACACAGGAAACTTCTCTGTACCTTATGAATGGATGTCGGGGACGTCAAAAGACCTTCCACTTAACACAGGACACAAAATGCATTTGCCTTTCAGCAGCAGTATCCTCATTTCAACCTTGGTATCTGAGTATCAGCTCCTGCATGCGTCATATTTCACCAGTCACCAGAGCTGGAAAGTCCCCAACCCAGCAGGTCTCTACCTTCAGCAAGGCTGATAGAACCCCGTGCAGAATCCACTGTGAGTAGCAACTCATCTCCTCAGAAGCCATGTGGAGCACAGCTATGCAACCAACTGCTCTGGCAACCCTGAAAATCATAGTGAAGGAGGTCAGTGATGGCTGAGAGCCACCCCAAGTCAGCTGCCCTAGGCAGACTGGTCCAAAGCAGGGGAGGAGTGGGGAAAACTGCCCTTGTGAACAGAGTGGAGGAGGCTGGTTTTCAGCCAGAGGCAGCAGGGGAGGTGTCACCTCACTACAGAAATGCTGGAGGGCATGGGCTCGCCACTGCTCCTGCAGGAGAGCAGCCCACTCTGGCCAGCTTCATTTACATGACCTGCAGCATCTCTTCCCCAAGCACCCCGGGAGAGGTGCTGCAGCATTAGCCAGGGCACGCCTGGGTGCTCAGGGCACAACCAACATCAGCTCGTTACCAAGGCTACGCTCAATGAAGGGCACCACGGCTATCTCACCATCAGTAGTCAAGCTGCATTCATGGGTGGCAGAGCTGGTCTGAGCAACCAGCAAAGGCCTGGGATGTGGATTCAGGAGTCAAATGCAAAGTGCCAAAGCCTGGGCAGCCTGTCCAAGGTCACGAGGTGCTGCATAAGACACCTCTGCACTCGCTTCCTCCGTCAGCTCCATCTGCATTTGGAGGCTTCAGAGCAAGACAGACCAACCACCTGTGACCCTACTGATGGCTGCTCTTTTATTGTACCTCAAAAATAGCTTTACTGAAATGTATCTGAAGGTGCAACACAAACCCCACGGGCCAGCATTGCTTTTTACCATTTATTTTAAAACATTCAGGCTATGTTTAAGAGGATCTCACCGATACCTGGTACGGCTCTGAAGAGATCCATCCGTCCTGCCTTGCTGGTTGTAGACAGGGCAGGAGATCCTACAACTGGGTGGCTTGATTAAGAGGAATGAACAGCACTGACGAAGAGGTTTTACCAGATTTTGGGAATAGAAACACCCTTTTGCTGCCCAATGCAGCCAAGTAAGAGCCCAATCCTCTGTTCTCTATCAGTTTTGCATCTTACAGCCTGTGGTAACACTTTGCATGCTGTGAACTAACCCAGCACTCTGAAGAACAACTCCCAGCAGCAGCTAGCCATGGCTCAGAGCAGGGAATGATCTTTTGGAGGAGCTGGTTTTCCTTTACAGGGCAGGTTTCCCATCAGCAAGCCAATGACTTTTGGCAGCTCACCATTCCAGCCTTTAGCACCAAAGTTAGCAACCAGTCCATCGACCCACAGGCTCTCCAGCCCTTCTCAGCACCACCACTCCCCCTCAGCCCCACGACCTTTTACCATAAGATCACCAAATGCTTCACAAACATTAATGAATTAAGTCTCAGCATCCCAATTAACTCTGGCAGCATTATCCCCTGATGACCATGGAGCACAGAAGCAGGCTGAGGCATCTCTGTCTCCCTGTAAGCCACGGAGGAGGAGCCAGACCTCCTGGCTCCCTCCCTCTGCTCAGCTACAGACCCAAGAGCTGTTTCAAAGGGTATCTCCAAAAATGAAAGGAGGGAAATGGAGAAATAGGAGAAGAAAAAGCTTTCTGTTTTCCTTGAAAAGCTCTATGCAACAAAAAAGGTAGCAATAAAGGTTTCAGCATCTGAATTAGAAGTCAAAGGTAGCAATAAAGAGTCTCTGAAATATAAGAAACATGTTGTGCGCAGTGTGAAATTTACTGCTGCCTTGCAGAATGAAGCCAAACATCTTAATATGGAAAAACATCACTGCTTTTGACCCAAACAGATTGGGAACAGGAAGGAAAAACAAATGACCCAGCTGCAGGCTCCCCAGAGCAGGCAGCAGCACAGAACCCTGCCCACGCTCACCCCATGGGCCAATCCCACCCAACCACATGGGGCTTCTTGCTACAGCTCTGGCACTTCATCGAAGAGAAATTAACTGAGGGGAGCCAGGGAAATCTGACTGCAAGAATCACCCCAAATACTGCATCCATTTGCAAGCCACAGAGAGCCAGGCTCCCCCTTTTTTTCGGTGGCTCTCTCAGTTTTCACTAGCCAAATTCTTTACTCTGGACAGGCACATTTCAGGATTTAATTCTGGTTTTACTCTACCATTGCCAGCAAACTCAGAGAAATTAAGTGAAGCCTCAATTGGCTCAAAACATAATTGCATTTCTTTTAAATAATAGCTTAGCTTTTCTTTTTTTCTTCTTTTGTCGGGTTTGCTGTTGTTTGTTGGGGTTTTTTTGAGCTTGTGCATATTACATCCTAATTATATCTTCACGCTTTCATTTGCAGCTACCCAGAAAAACATACAGATGAGCTAATTTTCAAATCATCACTTGAGTAAGTACTTTTAAAAAAAGTGACAGATAGACCAAGAGACCCCCAAGATAAAAGAAACATGAAAAACTGACAGTCCAGCATCTCTTTTGTTAAAACCTGTAACGCAGTGCCAATGAGAATGGCTTTAAGACCTTTGCAAAGCAAACACTGAATATCACATGTTCAATGCAACAGAAAATGCCATTTACACAAATGCAATACACTAGGCAGCAGCTCAGAATCTGGTATTTCCATTAAAACTGCTTTCAGAAAATCTTGCAAGCATCATTTTTACTAGCTCAAGCACATTTTACCTATAAGATTTTAAAATATTACCTGCCAGGTGTAGAATACTTCATAAAGCAGAATAAGCTTTTTGACTCACGTGAATTTATTTTTTCTTAATCATAGCAACCAGCAAATTACAGCTATTAGCACAACCCTGCCTTCACTGCAGATTCGTGCCAGCGTTACCCAAAGTAGAACTTCACCCAACAACACTTATGGGCAATACAGACATCTGCAGAAGCAGGGGAATAAAAGCACATCACCGTGCAAAAACGCACATATTGTGTTACAAGGACAGGCATTTTGTGCCACTGTCTTAAGTGTAAGTACCTTGTACGTGCCCCCAGAGAGCACACACACTCTTCTGCATGCAGCAACCCCCACTCTTACCTCAGATTCTTTTAAATCCATCATCTTCACACTCCTAAACGCTGCTTTGGTGCAGGGGTTGCACCGGGAGGAAGGAAACTCCCCTCGCACCCCAGTTACTGTGCTGCATGAAATCCTCCCTCTGCCTCAGCAACAGAAAAATTGCCAAAAAAAATCAAATATCCACGTTGATCACGCCGAGAACAGTAAGTGGGAGTCCAAAAGGCAGGCAGAACCGGTGCCAAAAATCGGGGCTCTTTTGCAAAGAGAAAAAAAAAAAAAGGCAAAGCAAAAAAGGGCAGCGAGGCGGTCACGAGGCTGTCGGAGGGTGACCGAGTTGTGTCTGCAGCAGGCAGCCCTCTGCCAGCCTCCAGAGCCAATTACACTGCCACATTCTCTCCCATTTTATGCACTCACAAGCCCTCAGTCAGAAAACACCCAGCTCTGAAGGCCACCGTTTTTTTCCCCGGCTTGCTTTTGGTCTGTGTGCTTTAAGAAGAAACAAACCAACCCACCAACAACCCAACCGAAAACAACCCCAGAAGAGATCCTGGCACCTTCACTTGGGCTCCAGAGCAGGGCCCAAGCCACAGCTTTGCTGGGTGTGAGTAATACAAGACAAACTCATTCCCATGGTGGGTACTTGGCATCGGGACGGGAGAGGGAAAAAAAAATAAGTATCTGCTGACACCATTTAAAATGGTGGAAGATAAGATCACTCCGGGTAGACAATCCTTCCTGGAAGATGGCATGGAAAAAGGGGAGGATACACAAGTCTTTAAAGAACAACAGGCACTGCTGCAGCTCAGCAGGCTAGAGTTGCCCATCACAGGCTCGAGTTCGGCTAAACCAGCTACCCGGGCGTAGCAATTTGCACACGCACAGGAGCACACAGAAAACACACCAACAGGATCCATTTGTGCCATTTCTGTACTGAGGAAGCACAAGAAGGAGCTCCATTCCGGGAGCAGACAGACTGGGGTATCTGTGGTAAAGGTGAACAGAGAATTAGAAAGATCTTTTGTTATTATAAATGCTTCAGCAAAGGCAACAGGTCTGTGCTTAGACCATAGACAAATGAGCTGAGCACTGCCCTAGAGAAGGATACATGCACTGCCCAGAGGTCTGGAATACACTCATTTAAAACAAAACTTGGCAGGCATTCCAACATGCAAACCAGTGCATTTCACATGAGTAACTGGTTCCCTTATCACCTAAAAGGGAAAAACTCCCACAACAACTCATTCACAGTTAGTGAAAACTTCTCACTGAAGTATTACATATGGCAAACAACAAATGTTCAACTTCAGAGCTTTTAAGGGATTTTTAGGAGCAAAAACACACTGTTCAATAAATACATCCTCTCCCCCCTGCTCCAGACTGAAGTCACTGCCCAAACTAAGTGTTTCTATCACGTTGCAGATTTTTCTCACATTTTTCCTCCTGGGTGATCAGAGGCTGAACCTGGGTAACCCAAATGCAGGCTGCCATGCCTGAGCTGGCAGTTCTTCTTTGGCTGAAGGTTTACATTATGTTTTCAGAGCACAGCAACAGAACCACAGCTCCTATGACTACCTCTGGAAACGGAGATCTAAGCAAACTCCACTTTTCAGTGCACAGCCTCCCTCTCAGCGAGCAGCCTCGTGTTTCTAGTACTCATTTCAGTTTCCACACGTGACTTCCAGTATGTTCATGATCAGAAAAGCCTGCTCCTATGAATGCTACGTACTCTTTCCCAACACATCTGAGTCACACAATGGTTTGTTCCACTGCCAAAGCCAAGCTCCCAGCACCGGCCCCGCAGGGGTGTCCTGCTGCAGGCATCACTCACTGAGTCCTGACAGCAGATTCATCATCACCTGTGCCTCCATTAGCACAAAGAAAAGCTCATTTGCTTTCAGGCTCCTGACTAAGCTACAGGCATTGGTGACCAGGAAAGCCATGGTTTGACTTCCGCATGAAGACCCATCTGCAAGACACTAGCCATGTAGTTTAACTCAGCATTAGCCACTACTGATAACAAAAGCAGCAGTCACAGTTTCACAGATATTAGGGGTTGGAAGGGAGCTAGAAGATCATCTAGTCCAACCCCCCTGCCTGAGCAGGATCACCTAGACCAAGTCACCCAGGAACAGATCCAGACTCATCCTGTCCTGCCTGTGCATTGTCTTCGCACTAACACAACTGTTTCTGTGGCCACGTGGAGAGGTAAACCAAGGAAGCTGTGATGGCCAAAATGAGTACTGTTTGCTTTCTTATTATTCTGCAAGGTTTTTCTTATTCTATAAGGATGGTGAAGAGACTGGAGGAAAGGGCTGGACACTGGGCCACTTTTTTTCACCACACCACCAGCTTCAAAACTGATTTGCAAGCTATACTGCAAAAGGTAAGAAATTGGCCTCCTCTGCTTCACAAATTAAGTCCCACTATGAGATTCCCTTAAACATGCAGAACAGCCTCTCAAAAGCCTCACCTCTGGTGGCAGCACAAGTGTAAAACTGTGAAGTCCATGTATTCATCCTGCTAAAATGTGGCAAACCCAGGAAAAACCTTCTAGGTCTGTACAAATGGAAGAACAGCATTTAAACCTCATGCCAGCCATTTCCCAACAGAGGAGGAGGCAGAGCAAGCCACTGCTGCTTTTCACACAATGTTAGGGTTGGAAGGGACCTAGAAGATCATCTAGTCCAACCCTCCTGCCTGAGCAGGATCACCTAGACCAAGTCACCCAGGAACAGATCCAGGTGGGTCTCTTCTCCAGAGAAGGAGACTCCACAACCTCCCTGGGCAGCCCCTTCCAGAGTTATAAAGTGGAACTGGGCACAAAACCCACTAGAAAATCCTCTGTGAGGGTAAGACACGCCAACACCTCAAATGGACAACTGCCCAGCATCCCTACTTGTCAAGTAACCTTCCTGAGGCATGTGGGCCAGCACTGGGACGGAGGGATGGCTGCCCCAGATCCACTCCTTGCTGCTTGGGGATCCTGCATAACCCCACAGCACTGGGAAGGATGTGGCACCCTGACTTCTCCAGATCTGGCCAAATGCTGTGGGAGGTTGAGCAGCACAGAAGTTACAGCACCAAGGGGCTATCCCCTCACTGACCACAATTTCTACTTTGGGTCCCTTCCAGTGTACCCCAAACCACCTGAAGACAGCACCAGACCCACTATGTTCACATCTGACACAGGTGTCATCTCCAACACCCTCCATTACAAGAGCCAGGCTCCTGCATTCTCCAGATCCAGGGGTCTGGACACCCACATCCTTGGTGTTTAAATTGCCTTTGGAGAGTGCGGCTTCGCCCCCGCCTATCCCGCCCTCCCTTGCAAGCCGAAAAACCACGATGCTGCTGGTCCCTTAGGGGTCCCAGTTGTGGAGAGCTGACCTGGGCATCAAAAAAGCTGCCAATTGTCTGGTATGATCTGCCACTGGCACCAATCAGATGAATTGAATTTCTCGAGTGTTCTGAGCAAATGAGCAAATTATGATGGTAAACGTAAATAGCATAATAAACAAAGACAAATGAGAAACAAAAAACACACTGTTAAGTAAATTATAAGCTAACTTATAGCAGGTTACATCTTAAAAAAGTTAAAACTGGTTGATTCAATATCTTTATCTCATAAGTTATTTTTCTTTCTTGTGTAAGTTCAACGCTAAATTGGGGAATAGAAAAAGAAAGGCTTGCTTCAATTGGGTAAAAACACGAAAAAGAATTAAGATAAATGCAATAGAACTGTATACAACACACATTAAGATAAACTAAATAGGGAAATATACAAACAAAACTCATCATATATATTTATTGAACTATCTCAACAACCTAAAGCCATCCCTCAATGATATATAATAAATAAAAACCACTAATTAATAGACAGTTCTATATAACTAAACAAAAAAAAGATGAGTACCCTCAAATACAAGAACTTCCTATTTTTATAGTACTTCGTAATAAAACCGAAAGAAATTTTTTTAAAGAATCGCCCCTTTATTATGCGCCTATAGAATTTGTAACCATCAGAATTCATTTGTTCATCAAAACCAATCAGAACAGGCCAATGAAAATTACTCATCATTTGATTACAACTACCTCTAAATATATACAAAAGATTTAAAAGTAGTAACTTGGTTAAATTTATTTTGACATGTAGTGAAAAGGAATCTCCAGTTTCAATAGGAATCCAAATGATTATCATAGAGCTAATCATCTCTGCTTATTTCTACAACTTAAGGGAGCAGTAAAAATTTTTTTTACATTTTAGAAAAAGTTTTGAATTTTTAACAAACAACTTGCTTTAAAATAATGAATATTTTTTTTATTTACATAATAATTCAACCATTAATTTAAATTTCGCATCTATGTGTATTTATGTTGTATGTTTGAAAGTATGTTTTTAGGGCAGTATACAGAATAAAGATAGGATTTTCTTGAAGTTTCATTGATAAACGATCTATGCACATTAAAAATAGATAAGTACTTATAAATAACATGCTACTATTTTAGTAGCTCTAAACATGGGATGTTATCACTGCTAGAAGCGGACACTGTCTGCAAAACATGCTGCTAACTATAGAAAGCGCAGCCAGTTAGAAAACCTGAGCTGAAAAAGTAAAATCACTGAACAGAATTTGCCTGGTTTCCACCTAAACCAGGACATAGTCCAACCTTTTGAACATTTATGTTTTATTAAATAACATAAATTTGGCAATAAATTTAAAAACTCGTCCCGTTTCCTATACTGAAATTACTTATGGAAAAAGTCTATGTTTCTTTTTCCTGCCATTTTTTATTATGATTTCGATATATGGGTCGATAAAAAAAATTATCTGAATTTAATAAATAACTAGTTTAATGCCAGGCAATACACTAAATATTTTACATTATAACATGCTAAGCTTTATTTACAATTATCTAAATGGCTTGATATAATCTATTTTTTCAATGCATATGTAAAACAAAACACTACACAAATTT
>JANHGL010005143.1:0-11187 GCA_024611195.1 Ceyx melanurus | reverse complement strand
TTCTTTTTATTCTTAAGATATTAATATTATAGAATATAAAATATATTAGAATATATTAATATTAGAGAATATTACAGATGTCTTTGATGAAGATTTCTCAAGTAGTTAGAACATCTCAGGTCATTTTTGCAGTGGTGCAACCTTGCCTGTCTTGGGCAAGTTAGATTCTGATTTTCAAAATATAGAATCAGATACTATATTTCAAAGTCAAGTCAACATGTATAGTCAGTAATACTTGGTGTGGGTTTTTTTATGTAAAGAGGGAAAAAAGTCTCTTGCACAAGTTGAAGTGTTAGCTGTACAAGACAAACTAGAAATATTTGTCACCACTTTGCTAGTGTAGTTCAAAGTGCTTTGTTGTCTGTGCTTTAGGCACAAGTGTGTTAAAACCAATATTGAGAAAAAGTCAGTTTTCATGGTAATAGGTGTTTCCACAGTGGAATGAAAAACTCAGCAATAACTTGGTAGCTAACATAATGATTAAAAATAGTTGACTAAATAAAGGTAATCACACTATAAGGAGAACTTTAAACTGACAGTGATGCCAGATTCAAACCTTACAAGCTTAGTAAGTCAAGTGGTTAGTTTATTCCTGTTAAATTCTTCCTCCTTCTATAAGGATATGTTTATATTAAGTGCAGACAACATCTTACTAGTGATCTTGCAAACATTTGACCATGCTTATTTTTCCATTTAAAAACATCTACTCGGAATTCTGTCTGCATTCATATGACTCTGCCAGATATGTCAGTGAGCTGTTCAAGGGTAGACATCTTGAAAAAGAACTTTGAAAAAAACACTAAACATTTAACTTCAAACAGAGAGTGGAGTTAAAATGACATCAGCTAGGAAGTTTGCCTTGTCATGATGTGAAAGATAGTCATACCGTATGTTGCAGTAAGCAAGTTTGCAGCTAGAATTTTGAAAATCAACGCACTGTTTAAACTGTATATGGATTTTTTTTTGTAGTTACATAATATTAAATTGCTTTTATTTGCTGTAAATGTATTTCAAACACAACTTACTTTCATGCTTTTTAAATTACTTATTTAATCTTTCAGGAACACTGGTTTCATCTCTAAGAACGAAAGCTTTGTTGTCAGTTTCCATTTCTACTTTTCCTTCATTAATAAATGTGTCTGTCTCACAATTAAATTTGACATAGATTTTTTAGCTAAGATATGATTATTATTTATGAGACTGGCAAATAAATGTATATAGGTAGGGTGTTATACTGAATTTAAGTGAATTTTGGATAAACGTCCAAGTCTTCTGTCCGGTTCCCATTCTTTTCACCTGTGAACATTAATTTGTAGACATAAGGTGATCTAGACAGAATTTAAGCATAATATATGACAATCAAATGTAATGTATTTTTGGGCTGCTTTGAAGTTGTAGAAGTCCACAAACTATACAAGATTTCTTATCACACAGCCTCTGAAAATCATCCAGAGATACTAAGTCAGGAGACTATTTGCCCATATTTAACTTTTAGTCATGTTTCAAGGGTTAGGTCTAATAATGAGAAGTACCTGGTTTTGTAGAGAAAAAGAAAAAAAAAAAAAAAGCCTTCTATGTTTCTCAACAAAACAGCTCTTGGCACACATTTTGAAAGTTTGAAGAAGATGACATGGACTGAGTCAGTGAGAATGTGCAGCTCATGATTTTTCAGAAATAACACTGCACAAATCATTACCCTGTCATGTTTAATACATGAGAAACCCCACACAGAGTATATGCTTTGTTACACTATAATGAAATTATATCTCTGCAAGTTCAAATATGTGGATTTGCTAATGGTCAGAACATAAAATATTGTCTGGAACATTCTTCATTAGAGGTCTGATCCACCAAGAATTTGCAGGTCCCACCGAGATCAAAGAATTCCAAATTTGCTTAATTCTTTTCAAGTTATTCCCTTGATTTCAACACATTGAGCTGACCTTTAGTACACTAAATGATGACTTCCTTGTTTGTTTGGCTTTTTAAATAAAGTTGTTTCTTCATGCTTTTCCTGAACAAGTCTGTGGGAACCCAGTTTAATTTTCTTTAAGGATTGTCAGTGACTGGTTTTATAAATTTATTTGGTATTACCAAAGCATATTGTGGTAACATGTATAATACAAAATGAATTTCAAGGATGTAAAACTTAATGCCATCTTGTTTTTTGTAACACCATACAGAATTTAAAAAATAATGATTTGTCTCATGTGGCTGCAATAATTAAAGTAGTAATGTTGCAGATGAGGAATTTTTTCTAAGCACATTTTGAAATAGAATTTTTCTTTTAGAAATTTTATCCTGTCATCAGTTTAGGAAATAAAAACATGTTATTTATTTATTTATCTATTTATTTATCTATCTATCTATTTATTTATTTATCTATCTATTTNNNNCTATTTATTTATTTATTTTTCCCTAATATTTCAGAACAATGTAAGGGGTAAGCAGATCCATCCTTTTTTAAAGGATAGAACATTTCATCATGAGACAAGTCAAATTTAGAGTTCATCGTGTCTATAATGCAATTAAAAATTCTCTTTTATGAGGCCTTCTGAGTATTTGAACTGCTTTATATATTCCAAACTTCTTATAAAAAGAACAAATAAACAATATTCTTTCCATATTACTTGATTTTGTGTATTTTCCCCTTTTTTCTGTTTTAGTTTAACTATTAATCCATCATTTTACATCTATAACTGTATTATAGAATAATTACTGTTTAATGAGGTGTTATTACTAAGACTAGTGTTTTCTTACTGAAAAAAACAATGTCTCTAATAGTACCCACTGTATCAAGTTTACTTTGAGGAAGTGTTTTCAAGGTGATTTCTGGAATCTGCATACTATGATTCAGTGTGTGTCTTTTCAGAACTGATATTGCTTGACTGTAGTTCTAGTAATGTTAAACTGAAATAAGATATGTACATAGTATAGTTATGAAAATACCTGTCTAGTAAATAGTGCTCTTATTGAGTCCATAAATGTGTGTATGGTTTTCAGTGTTATGGTTGTATAAGATAGCTTGAGTATGTCCCATTATCACCCCATAAATTAAAGCTGGCCAGGGTCAACTGTAAGTGATGTTTATTTTTTTCTGATTGAAAGTGTTTGGTTTCACATTTATGTAACTTCCCCCCTACACACACACCACCCCTTGGAACTGCCACTCCTTTATATATTTCTCCCTTTCTTTGAAAGATGCACACCCTCTGACACATAACTGGAAACATTCCTGCAATGTCTGCAATTTCATGTGCATGTGTTACCATGGTCCACAGTCTTTTAAAAATAACCATGTCTCAAATTCAGTAATCCTTTGATATCTCAGACAGTAATGGAGTGTATGCATGCCACCAGAGATATATGTGCCACCACAGGCCAGGAATGGGTTATTAATCAGTAGGCAGGAAAGAAGGAGAGAGGACCTATACCATACTGGCAAAATTGCTGGGATTGATGCTGCGTAAAAAGACTTCTGTCTATTAACATTTAATAAAAGAAATAATTGGCTGCTATGTAGCTTTATGTCTGTTTTCTCTTAGCTTATAACTAAAGAGAAATTAAGATGCAGATAAAAACCAACAAGAAGAAAAAACAAAACCAACACACACACACACACACACACACACACACACAAAACCAACAAAAACCTCCTAGAAACTGTTTCAGTAAAAAAAGTTACTTTTCTCTTTAAATTTGTCTCATTTTATTCCTTCATCTTGTAATGTTGAAATATATTACTGGTGCCTTGTTCACAAGGATCATTCAATTTCATTTTTAATAGGAAATTATGCTTTACTTGCTTAAGTATCTGGACTTTGCTAAGAAATGAAATTCAGCAATGAAAAAATTGAGCATAATGAATTTTCATTGTATTTACTTAAGTCTATTAAAATTCAAGGTTTTCATGATTTTTATGCTAAAAGCAAGACACTCAATGTGAGAATACTTCTGTTATAAATCTTCTGCTCTGAAGAGCTTGTCTTCAGAATCTATGCACAGCACTTTGCACAGCAACTGTTGGAAGTTTTCATAGACTTTCACTAATTAATCTGATAAAAAGACACTGTAAATTCACTCTATTTCTTCTCTCATCTAATAAAGACTGTGAATCACGACTAGGCTTTCTACCACTAGTATTATTGTAAAATTTCCTTATTCACTTATTATCATTATACAGAGGCAAAAAATGTGTTGTGTTTTCCACACAATGGTAATTTCCATGGAAATAGAGATTCAATATAACGTACTGTAGATCTGCTACACTGGTTGTGATCTTTACTTTGTGTTTGCTCTTTAAGATATATGTAGAAAATAATTTCAACACCGATAAAAAATTCACCTATTTTTTCTTGTGGAATCATTCTGTGAAGCGACACTTCTGAACATTGGACACCTAGTTATGGCTTACTTTACTTAACTATAAGCTTTTTTTTCTTAGTGGTTTTAATATCGAATTCTAGTGATGAATATAGGCTGAGACAACATAGAAAGGAAGGAAGATTCTTATTGCAATCAGTGGGGTAGTTTACATTTACTAGGACTGAAATCCAAAATTCATACAAGAGAAAAGTGACTGTGAGAATTGAGAACTGTAACTGTTACCTTTTAGTAGTACTGGAAATTGCCACAGATTACTGGTGATGACTTTTATATGTATTGCAGTGTAGCCAGGGTAATTTGCATTTTAGTGTTTACCAACTCTGCATATATAATCTGCTAGGATCTGAAAACTGCGGGGAAGACGGGAGACAGGTGAGGGGAGTCAGGAAGAAGAAGAAAAAAGGGAATGACTATGAAATGTCTATGAAACTTCATGCTCTTGTTAATTTTTGTCCCAGCAAATCAGTGTTTATATTATGTGGTGATTAATGGTCTTGCACGATTCTGGTTTAGTGAATTTTCATAAAGCAGCAAGAGAAAGAGCAATGAGGATAGAAATGAAAACATCTACAACAGCAGCTGATGTTCATAAATAAATTAAGCAATTTGGCATACAGTGAGTGTACTCAGGAAAAATGCATATTAGCAATTCTCTGTTGTATTGATCCTTCAAACTAAGTCATGTGTGCCACAGTTAAACACTTTTGTGTATTTTAAAGCTGTCATTTGTAAGTTTGAGCAAAGTAGAACGGTCCTTAAGGGAAGCTGCCTAATAACAGCCAGAATTGCAGTCAGAGTTCAGTGTATTTTCATTATCTTTAATTCAGTAGGAAACCTTTATAGGTAGGAAATGAGGGTCCCATTCATACTTGCCACTGGAGAGCTGCATCGGAGAGCTACATTTCATACAGTGGGCTTCATTGTCAGGAATCGTGCACAGCTCACCTATCAGACTTCAGACTCTGGTAATCTCCAGGAGGAGGAAATGTTACCAAAGTGTCAAGGAGAGAGAAAGATAGCAGGAGCTTTTTCACCTGACATAGTTGTTTACCAGAAGAGGGCACATCTACATAGTGTGTGTATTTAGAATGCACACTATCTATAATCCCGGGGCAGGAATTGTAACTAATTTGGACTGTTGTGTAAATTGCGGTTAACTCAGAACATTTGTCTTTAAAAGCTCTATTCAGCAGGAAGATGTTCAAAGTCTGAGTGAGGTGACATAGCCATGGAATGACTAGACAAGAAGAGCTAACAATATAAACCCAGTAAATTAACCAAAAGTACTCTTCTGCACATTAAATGAAAATAGTGTTGATGATTAATATTGTTGATTGTTGTGAAAATTGCCCCTTAGAAAAAGTGATTAATAATATGCATTAACATTTCAGAAAATAACTAATGAAAGACTAGAGCAACCCTGTGATAGACCATGCAATAGATGGACCTCTACCCATGTCAGATTGAAGGACTGTCACCTTGGATTGTAAAGTTACTATATAGAAGTTCTTAAACATTTCTTAAACAATGGAACACAAGCCTTCCTATCCAGCAAGAAAGTAAGGAGCAATGAGATAGCATTGCAGAGTATAGTAGGCCTTCAGTATCTGCCATTCATTCTAACCATCCTCAAACCTCCCTCCTTTGACACATTGACTAATCAACTCAGACTGGGCTTCATGCAACACAAAAGTTGTAGAGTCACAAAATGGTAATGAGCACAGAATCATTTAGATTGGAAAAGACTTTTAAGATCATTGTGTCCAGCCATTAACAATGCAACAAAGTCCACCACAAAACCATGTCCATAAGCACCACATGTCTTTCAAATATCTCCAGGGATGATGAATTAATCACTTCCTGGGCATTTTGTTCCAGTGCTTGATAACCCTTCTGGGGAATAAATTTCTCCTGCTATCCAACCTACACCTTTCCTGGTGCAACTTGAGGCTGTTCCTTCTTGTCCATATCCTATGTATATATAATCAAACAAAACTGGAAAGAATACATAGCAAATACTTGAATTAAAATTTATTTTAAAATATAATGTACTCTAAAACATATTACATTTTACTAGACTGATGTGAACATCTACTGCATAATTTGTGTATTACATATGGAAATTGTGAGACTATTTTATACCATTACTCTGAAAGACCAATCCTGAAAATTACTTATTGAATCCCGTGAGTTATTCAGAAGTCCTGTGAATGGGCTACTTCAAAGGTTCTAGCTTCTGATTTGTCAACTATATATGGCTGCTGAGAGAATCAAAATGTTCTGGTTTTCTCACTAAACTTGTAAATACATCTAGTATCTAAGTTTTTACATTGCAGTATTTTTTGATTAATCCTGTCTCTTATAAAGTGATTGTTTAGAGTGGACAGTTTTGTGAGGACTGACCAAGAATTTAATGCTGAGAATATAACTTCCTCAGCTTCCTCATATTAATTCTACAAGTGGTGTTTTTTTTTAAATTTGATAAGGATGAAGGTCTGAATTCTTACCTTTTCTCTCATACCCGTTGGACACTTGGAGAAAACTCGCAGGCTTTGAAATAAGTTACAGACTTTAGCTACTGATTTCCCTGGGACATTTAGTGTAGAGAAGTGGCAGTCAACATTTTTGCCTGAAGTATACAACACACTAGGGAGGAAGGAGTAAACGGTTCTGTGATTCTCCCCCAACAATTCTCCTTTCAACCCCAACAGGAAGCAGGCAATTAATACATTTTTAAATGCAAACTGTGTGCAGCAGTACTTCAAGTATTTTGAGCTGTTGCCAACTTAAGTAGCAGATGATTTATGTTTATGAACTGTACTTCGATGAAACACTACGGGCAATAGTAAGGTTTCTTCTGAGCCTCTGGCCTAGAAATGTGTCTGAAGGTTCTTAAAAAGCAGTCATTTTCAGCCAGCTGCTCAGTGCCCCATGAACCATTCTTGGCAGTATTCCTGCTGGCTCATAAGTCTATAATGCTTGTCTTCACAGCTTATTTCACCTTTATTAGACCATGGATAACAAAGCCATGTTCATTCTTGCTTTTTCTAATTTTTTTTAAACTTCTATCTATTATACTACTCTATTGGGGAATGCAAGTCACAGTATTAGGAATTATGTTTTCTCCCACTGGTGTCTCAGAGTTACTTTTAAGTTCACAATTACATGATATCTCTTTTGAACAATAAGGTTGCGAGTGAAATGAAAAGTGTTTTTCAACTTCTATATTTATAAATTGCATTTACTGCTAGAAAAATTGCTCAGACTTATAGATAGAAAATATGAAGTATTCAAAAAAATCAAACTTAATTCAGAAATACAAACAATGTTTTAAAACAATTATACAACCCTTGGAAAGCTTTTTTTTCAGTTATGTAAGGTAGCTTAGTTTGCATAACTGGAAAGTATAACTGAGTGTATATCAAAAAGAAAGATATTAAAATATCTCAATTCTTCTCTGAGGATTACACTTTCTCTAATGAAAATATTATCTTACTGCAGAAATACTGCATCTACTTATATATTTCTATGCAGTGGAAGTGTTTATTTTTCATTTTGTGCTATTTTACCTACAGCTTTACTGCCTTTTGGTCCACCTCAAGGTCCCCAATGTACTAGACCAATAACATGAACTTAGAAAGCAGTCTTTCCTCTACAAGCCTAATATATGCTACAGAAAAGATGCATGAGAAAGAGATAGTTACATTGGAAGTTCAGACTTCAGTCCTTGGTTCTTTTTGGGGTTACCTTTTTTTTTTTTTAAAATAAAAGAGAAAAGCATTTTTACAAACCTTACACTTTTTTATCATACTAAAAATGTATAACCCTAACTGTATTTACAGAATTTACCATGGTACCCTAGCTGTACTATTACATCGTGATTGCCTTGGGAATCTTCAGAAAACTTGATCTAATTGCTGTGCTGCATAACCAATTGATTATGCATTGCACTACTGATTCCAAAATTCAACTTGCACCAGAAAAAATATGCACTACAATGCAAATTCCTTAAAGGGCAGCATAGATTCTCTTCTAAGAAATATGGACATGAGAAAATTGCCACTTCTCAATCATAAAAGGAGTTTTACATAGGTCTTATGAGGGATTTGTGCAGTTTCCTTATGTTCAAACAGATAATGTGGTTGCATTTCTCAAGTCAAAATCTAATTTAATTCAGGAATAAACTGAAAGGAGAAGATCTTTCATAGCTTGGCATCTGGACCCTGTGATTACCTTCCAAAGACGAAAGGAAGCAGAATGAAGTCATGTAAATTGAACTCTGCTTCAAAAAAAAAAAAAAGTATAAGCCATATTTTTTGTCAAATAGAACATTCTAAAACATTCTTAAAAGTAATGAAAGTAATGTTTTGGCCTGTCTTGGTGTTTTGTGAGTCCCTTTTCAAGGTAACAGCCTCAAAAAAAAAAAAAAAAAAAGAAAGAAAAAAAAAGAGCAAAGCTATTTTTATTATGTGTTTGACAAAGCAGAAATTAATGGAATATGAAATTTGGAATATAACTATTTGTAGTAAGGTACCTTGAAGAACATTGAGTCCAACCCCCCTGCCAGAGCAGGAACACCTAGGGCGTGTCACACAGGAACAAATCCAGGATGGTCTTGAAAGTCTCCAGAGAAGGATCTGTTGCCTAATGGTAAAAAAGTTCAGGTCAAGTTAATCTGATGTAAGTGACTTCTGACTTTTGAAGCCATATTTCCAAGGCTCTGAGTTCTTCCAAGAACAAGTATTTTTTTAGTTGTGAGTTAGATTGTCCTATGTACAATTTAGTGTCTGTTTACAAAGTAGATTAGCTGTTCAAAGAGTATTTATAACAGCAAGGTTTTGTAGAGGGGAGGATTGTCTGCTTCAGAACTTACCTAGATGAGGAAGGCTCCCATCTCTTCACATAAAAATGTATTTCACAAAGGATGTCACTGCAATCGTTTTGTCATATTGATCATTTACTCCTCACAAGTGAAAGGGAACATGTATCACAGAATCACAGAATGTTAGGGATTGGAAGGGACCTAGAAGATCATCTAGTCCAACCCCCCTGCCTAAGCAGGATCACCTATTAGGAGTTTTGTGATGGAGCAAAATTTTTGGTGGAGAGGTATCCAAGAAAGGTTCATTCACAGTTCATAGAATTGTTCCACAAATTCATATTAGATCACAGCTGCACAGAAATGGCAGCCTGAATCTGAAGAAGGGTATCTTCCATGGTGTATCACAGTGTCAGGAAAGCCTATACCAAGTAAGAATGAATTGTTGTAAATAGTTGTGTGCTCAAGGATTTTTTTTTCATTATCACTCTAATTTTTATGCAATGCTGGAATGCTGCTGTATCACACCCTCAAGATGAAGTACAAAAGAGACACATGGTGAAGTGAATTTTAGCATTTAGAAAAATGTAAAGATGTCAGTGATATAGTGATCCCATAAAAGGGGCTAGCAAAAGTTATTAGATGAACTATCAGACTAGTCAATGAAACAGAGAGAGAACTGGTCAGCCAGATTAAACACACTTCAGTCCAGCTGCATCTGCCATTCTTCAAGACAAAATCAGGATGGGTTGTTAGCTGTGCAAAGTTCTTAGTTAATTCTCTCAGTGTGTCTTAACCCCAGGGATTAAAAAAGGTATGAAACCATCAAGCTTGTTAAAATTGCTCAGCCCTGAGCATCAGAGTTGTAAGGTAGCAGTTCCTATTCTTTCCTACATGGAGCCTTCTTAGAGTACCCTGATGTGCTTAAACCACTGCTTCTGTGTGAGGGAGAGTCCATTCTCTTTGGTACAAAAGGAACCTATGACACATGTTCTCTGATAGAAACTCTGTTTTAATCATTCTTTGTTTTCCTGTTTCCATAAAGTAGTATTATTCAGAGCAAAAGAGTTCTCACTATATCTAGAATGCAAACTTTGGGTATAATTCCAATTGCTATATTATCTTCCCCACCATTTTGTCTGGATCCACTGAAAAACCTGTGATCTAGAAACCATAGCTAAATACAGCTATCAGGTGTCAGGAAATGTAATTGGACCAACACATGTGCAAAAAAAAGGACTGCAAGGTAGGGATGAGATAAAGACAGCCACCTGGAAAGGAAGAACTATATCATACTTTGTATAAAAGCCTGTGACACTAACTCATACTAGAAACTCCTCAATGCATAAAGTGAGGTGAGATCTACTTTCTGAAGCACATGTTTATAATTACCACAAAGAAAGCACTTCAGTTCTATAGAATCTGCAGAGCTCCACCAGGAGCCAGCTGTAAGAATACACAGGGCTACAGGCTCCTTCAACACATTTCTGTTGCTTTCTGTACAAATGCAAGGTAGGGGTTTCTAATCATGTCTTTTCTTTGTGTAAACAGGGTGAATAAGATAAAATAAGATAATATACATGCATATTTATGAAACTAAAACTACATTTCATTAACTTTCATTAATAATTACAGTTCCCTATTCCAAATCTGGGTTTATGTAATCCAGGTACTTTTGTTTTTTCCAAGAGTTCTGAAACTAAACATTTATCTTTGGATCTTAATGACAATAAGATGTCGCATTTTTTTCCCCAAATCCATGAAGTATAAAATTATTACAAATAAAATGACAGATGTGATATATTTTCTTTTTTTTTTCTGTACTGCATAATACAAATAAAACTTGGATTGCCCATTTAAACAACTACTGTCTTTGTGTGTGTGTGTAATTTCTCTAATTGACATTTATTCTAATAGCAATTTAAGGTCTTTGTGGGATTTATATTGAAAATATTTGTCCTAAGTCATAATTAATATTTTGG
>JANHGL010005142.1:23202-62749 GCA_024611195.1 Ceyx melanurus | reverse complement strand
GAGTGGAGCATCTCCCTGCTGAGGAGAGGCTGAGAGAGCTGGGGCTCTTTAGCCTGGAGAAGAGGAGATTGAGGGGGACCTCATCAATGTCTATAAATATGTTAAAGGTGAATGTGGGGAGGATGGAGCCAGACTCTTCTCAATGTCATCCAGTGACAGGACGAGAGGCAATGGGAGTAAATTGGAGCATAAGAGGTTTAGGGTAAACACACGTAAAAAAAAATTCACAGTGGAGGTGACAAAGCTCTGGAACGGGCTGTCCTCTGGCAGAGGGGTTGGACTAGATGATCTTTCTAGGTCCCTTCCAACTCCTAGCATTCTGTGATTCTATGATTCTATAAGACTCACCCTCCAAACTCATCCATAGTTGGTGTTGCCTTTCCTACTCTTATCTGTAAGACCCGAAAAAAAAACCCAGCTCCTGTTCTGTCTGCCCTGCCTGTGTGCCTCAGGGATCTTGAACCACGAGGGATCCATGTGTTTCTCAGAGCCATTGCACTTTGAGCTGGAGACTGCCACCAGGAGCTCATTGGGCCCTGAGCAACATCCTTACTGTGCCTCCTGCTCCTCCCAGGCATGGTGGACTGAGTTGAAGAGCCTGAACACTGAATGTGTTTGCTCTGGGCATTTAAATTAGACCCTTGTATGTTATTTAAGGCATGTTTTTGTATTTTGTCCACTGCCTGAATCTCAGATGCTGAAATATTTGCACAGTTCTTCATCCTTTGGGGAGCAAGACACGGGTTTTCCCCAGTGGCACAGTGATAGCTTCTGATCCGCCAGCCTCCCGCTGTCCAGTGTCACTGCAGCTCACAGTCACCGAGTGGCCCGAGGAATAGCTGGCACTCAAGGACCCCCCTCCAGTGCCCATAACTCTGAAACTACATGACATCTTAACCTTTATGAAATTTCTTCAAGACAGCATTTAAAAACACCCAAATCTTTCTTGACCTTTACATTTTAGTAGAGGGGGTTTTTTTGTTTTGTTATTTTTTTTAAATTGATGTTCCTACATTTTTTCTTTAGCTGTGGCATTTTTAAGCTAGTTCAAGAGGAACTTGGCTTTGTCTTTCCCATCCTGGGTGAGCCCAATCATTAATCATAAAAGAAAACCACTCCAGACTCAGAGTCTAACTTTATAATGTTTTTATGTTTGTGACATTTTATCTCTCTCAGCCAGTGGGAAGTTCTTATCCTTTTAATTTATAATCTGTTGGGTTTTGATTTGCCTCCAGATGCTGACTTCCTTTGTATCCTCCCCTTCCCATTCTCACCCGTTTCACCATGCTGCGGCTTGGTGATTGCCTCCCGGCTGTACAGATCATACAGAGACTCTCCCAAGGGGATCAGTGATTGCTGCCCTGGAGCAGCAGGGAGCTGACCCCTTTCCCTGAGTGGGAAATCAAGGTGTCTTCAGCAGAAGAGCCAGTGGTGCAATTTGACGGTACCTGCATCTAGAGTTCTCTGGCGAGTGCTTCGGCACAGCCGACAGTGTAAAGGTAAGACAAGAGAGGAGTCAGTCCTGGCATCTTTACACAAAACTGTGCACAGAAAAGCTGGAAACTCAAAAGGAAGCATTCTAGTTTTTTCTGCAGCACTTGCTGTCTTTAATGCAAGCCAAAACAGTGTATCCTGCAGCACTCCACCATGGGACCCTCCTTACTATGAAAGGGAAACCTTCCACTTTCGGGTGTTGCCTTTGGTGTCATCTCCTACCATCTTCCATGGTATCTGATACACCATCTTCCATGGCATCAGGCAACTATAACAGGGCTCAGAGTCTAAATACTCTCTGGTGGTGCTATTTGGTTTGTTTATATAGTGTGGTTCTGTTGCAAGGAGAGTGCAACACTGCTGTGGCTTTGTAGGCACAGAGGTTGAGTTCTGCTGAGCCTGTGTAAGTCTCTGCTCTTTAGCCCAAAAAACTGAAGGTCAGTTCAAAGCTAGTTGTTGAGGGAAACTAATCCTGCAAACAGTACATTCACCGGCCATTATTTCCAATTCCAAACTATCTTATAGTCATGAAATGGAAAGTTTATGGGGAAAACAAATGCTGCATTTATTACTGTGATGCAACATTCATAAAGTATATTTCATTGGGGGGGAGTTTACACAGGGGGTAATGAGATTTTTCCTTTATACATTATTTATAACTGCTTAATCCAGGTGCTGTAGGTTATTTTTTTATCCCTCAGTTTCAGAGCTACAAAACACTTCAGTATTTCTAATTTATTTCTGCTTACAATACAGATGTTCTCAATTGTGTCTCTAACTACATTTCAACTGTTATGATCGCTTTTATTTGTTTGTGTCACTGTACACTTAGAGGTTGAATGTGCAGTGCACAATAGTCGGGTTCCAGGCAGCCTGTAAAAAGCCTCTAGTGATTTAGTTACCAACAAATTAAACTATGCCTAACAGTAATATCTTTATCATTAGTGGTTTTAATCTTCAGATGATTTCCCTGCAGTTTATATTGCTCTGTGCACAGGCTCTTACATCTTCACGTAAAGGTTTCATCCTTTTAAACAGCATTTTTCAAGATGACCATTTGGAAACAACATTTGGAGGAACATTTGGGTTGCATCCTCTAACTAAATTTCCAAGCTGTTGGTAACGGACTAAAGAAAATGTGGTCTGCACTGAATACTAAAGAGCTGCAAATGTAAGAGCCTTGAAGGTTATGTGTAAATATTGACATTTTTATTTTATTTAGCATACAAAAATGAACTTGCAATGTTGCTTATCTGATCATACAGCAATGACCGTATCTGCATCATCTGAGATCTATTCCTCACACTTCTGACTTTCATAGATGCTCCAGAGTTTTCCCACTGAGCATGTTGTTGATGTCCCTGATTAGGCAACAAATCTCTGGGGATTGAGTGTCCATATAAGAACTTGTCAACCAGGAGGCAACAAATGGAAGCAGAGAAAAAAAAAATCCTTTCATCTTCAAAGGCCATGTTATATGTGCAGATATGGGTCCCAATAAAACCATTAAGGTCCTTTCCTGAGACATGTCATGGGACTTCAGGGCATTGAGCATCCAGCAAAACAAGATCTTTGGTTCATCCTAGAGGAAGCACAGAAAAATAACTAACATTACATATACCCCAGCTGTTCTTTGCACTTAGCCATATTGCCCTTTCCCCTTGAGTGTAAGTCTGTTGTCATTTCTTTTAACCAGAGGTTTCTGTAGAAACCTCAGGGTCTGCATATTTACATGGGTTTTTTCCTAAAATGCTGAAAAAGACTCAGATGTGCAGATAATAAAGCTTGCAGTTCTTCAGGGCTGTTGTTTATACTAAATGCATTTATATGTTAAGTACTGAGATGGTCACTGCACAAGTTGTAAATCCAAGGCATGAAACATGAGGGACCCACAGCATTCCCCTTAAATCTAATCAGAAAGCCATGAGATCTTGGCTGTTCACACTACATATGTGGGTAACAGCTTCATGAAGCTGCAGTCACCAAAAATCCCCAGTAATGATTCGAGAACACATTAGTTCTCTCCCTGGGCAGCCCAACCTGAACACCAACACTAGCAGGGATTTTTCTAAAGTATCTTCTTCCCCTTGTTAATATTCTAGTTCCTGCATGAAACCCTGGCATGCTGTTTGCATCAGCTGGCTGCTCTTGTGTCCTCCAAGGAGGTCTTTGAGATTTTTTTTTTTATTTCCATATGTGAAAGAAGGATTTAATAAATTGCAGAATCATAAATTTCATTGAAGGACAAGGAAGAAGAACAGTAACTTCTTTGTGTTACATGAAGACTGTAATTTACATAAATGCTGCCTGTTTCTTTAGCAGATAGAGCAATTAAGAAGTGACCAGCATGGCCATCCTTCCTGTTCTTGTATGAACTTCACTTAATCTAGTCCTCCTTTTACTCATTTGCCAAAGGGTTTCTGAGTCTTCCAGTCCCCTGTTTTCATTGACACAGCAGTGAGCCTTACCAAGAGGTGCAGTGCTCTGCCTACAGAGCTACTTTTCCCAAATTAGAGAATCCATCCCTGATTCACTTTCCTTGAAGAAAGCCAGGCATCGGTGTACTCAGGCCAGCATGCTTTTGGCAGCTCATGCAAAGTATAAAGAACACATGTAATTTGTCTTTTTAGATTGATTCTTCTCTACCCTGCAAAAGAGTAAGCAGTCTTATCCTGTATTAGTCAAAACTACTGAGAAGGCTCCCTCTGTGCTTTCAGAGTAGTCCCTTGGGGACAGAGTAGCACTGTGGCAATAAAAGATGAGGGACATATGCAAATGAAGTCTGCTTCTGAAAGGGGTAAATTCATTGCCCTCAGCAGCACAACATGACCAAAGGCTGTCTTGTGGTGGCTGGTGGATACATGTGTCTGTAGCCAGTTCCTGGCTTCTAGCTGGGCTCATGGAAACGCTACACTGCAGAACTGACAGGGCCATGTCCCAGGCCAGCCAGCTGAGGGATAGTGGTAGATTAGTAACCTCAGTGATCATCTAGTCAAATGGGCTGAGAAAATTAATACCCTCTGCTTCTTCATTTGCAGGGTAGGGGGGAAGTGTAGAGTGGAAAATTATGTAAGGACTAATTAAAGGCTTTTAAAAAAGCTATAAAGATTCAAGCTTTTGGAAAAACAGCAGCTTTGGACACAAGAGAGGATTAGGACAGAATGCTTTATAACAGAAAGGTTCCACTTAGTGGTGGGACTAAGGTCAAAGAGAGTTGATGTGATGGGAGGGAGGCTCAACAATTAAGAGGAGAGCCCTGAATTGCAGGGGGAAAAAAAAAAAATAAGATGGACATCTTAGTGGAACCTGATGTTACCCAAAATGTTGCTCTGAATTTGGAAAATGAGTATAGAATTTATTGGGTTTACATTGACTGGTGTGTCTCTGTGCTATCTAAGTGAATTTTGTTTGGGGAGCTGAGTGCAGCTGAGCTGCATACTATCATATTGCAGAAGAGATAACAAGCAAAGATCCTCCACCCATTAAATATGCTAGAAGGCCCTGGAACAGAAACAGTGCTGCTGCCTACCTATATTTAATAGAAGCTTAAAAAGCCACTTGATTTACTATAACCTTCTTTTGGGGCTTGTATTTCAAGAAATACAGTCCAGCTGGAGAAGAGAGCAAAACGATTAATCAGAGATCCAAAAAAGCACATTGATCTATGAGAAAAGATTGAATGATCGGAGGCTTTCCAACCTAAACAAGAGGAGTCTTAAAGAAGATAATGTAGATTTTTAACTACATGAGAAACATTGCTTCAGAGAAAAGGTGAATAATCTTATGTTCCTGGAGGAAAGTAAGTACCAACAGGCTTCAGTTGCAGTAAGAAAGATGTCAGTTCATCATTAAATACTCTGTATTCTGTTTGGAATCTGGTGGCACATGGCAGTAGATCAGGAAGGGGTAGAGTCTTTGTCGCTGTACATCTTTATCAATAGGCTAGACAACATCTGAAAGTAATGACAAGGACGTAGCAGGGCCTGCGTTGACCTTGTAAACCTGGTCAACAACGGCCTAGTCAACTGAAACCCAGTGAGCACCTAGCAAGTAAATTCTAGCAAGAGACAAATGGGTTTGGATCACTTTTATAGTTGGGACTCCAGGATGAGGTAGGAGGCAGTAAATGCCATGTGCATTTTGACAATGGGAATCTCCCTCAACTTTGAAAGCAGATTTTTGTCAACTCAAAACACTTTTCCCTTGCCAAACCCATATACTACCTTCATCTTATCTAGAGAAAGCCTCAGCCAACTGGCTTTCATCCATGTCTTATCTCTGCTAGACACAAGGAAGCTGTAACATATGGCTTCAATGAAAAGGAGACATAGAGCTTGGTGTCATCGGGATATTGATGATGTTGTAGCCTATGCCATTTCACAATATCCTCATAAGGGGTTTGAACAAGAAGGGTAACAGTGGTGAACCCTTTGGAATTTTAAGCTGTGAGGCCCAGGAGAAAAAAATCTTTATCCGTGCTTCTGGGATCTTCTCAGCAGAGCTTGTCAGAATACTTCAAAGGCTTTCTTCTCTCTTGATAGCCATTTTGCTACAGCAGTAATGTCTCACAGAAAACAGGAAGCAGACATCGCATCCAGACCTTGATCTAAGGTGCAGTGTCAAAGCACAGGGAAAATTAGCAACATTAAATTAAAATAATGTATTAATGTATGTGGGTCTGTATGAAATCATGTAACCATGTTGTGACAGAAATTTCTCAACTTTCCTATAAAATGGCCAACATCAGTAATTAGAACATATAACCTATTAACTGGAAGTATAAATGTATGTGTAATCTAGACATTTTAGTCCTGAGAGCTGTAGAGAGAGAACATTCTACACAGCTGATTGTGTGCAGGGGTCTCACAAGAAGACCTGTCCTCATAGATCAGGGTGGCAAACAAGTTTAATCAACCAGTCAGAGTAACAGGTGAAGTGATGTGACCCCTGTGTGAAAAAAAGGGAGGGTAGAACTCATTGATAAAGATGCAGAATGGGGGAAGGAGATAAAAAAATCTCACTTCAGTATTAACAATAACTCTGTAGGCAGACGTGTCTTTCCCCCCCAAGGCTTATGGTCCATCTGGAGCTCCAACCTGCACTGTGCCAAACAAGAATTAGCTTAAATGCCCAGCCATTTATTTGGAAAGTATTGTTGGACAGATTTGCTAATAGCAATTTACATGGTATCTAGTCTTGAAAAGTCTTTGCTTCTTATTTAAAAAACATATCATTGTATTGTTCAGGTTTCACATTCTTTCTTTTCTGTCATCGATAGTGAGAAAGCTGCACTGAAATGACTGTATATTCCTGTCATGTGCTTCAGCTTTAACAATAGATACAAATAAGTACTCCAGAATCTGATTAGCTCACCTTCCTCAGCCACTTCAACATAACCAGAAGGAAGGTGTTCTGGAGGCCCCAAGATGCACCACTGGAAGTATTTTCAAAATAAAGCCCTACTAGGAAAGCCATCTGAACTTCCCCCTTTTCCTGCTTTCCTGTTTGTGGACAAGACATAAGCCATTCCAGTGAAAAGTTCAGGCCTGAAAAAATGGTGCATTTAGCACCAAAAACACAGGGGTTGACAGGTGCCTAAGCAGAGGAGGAGCTGGATGAGTGAAGTGTTAAAGTTGGCCCACCACTACCATCCCACCAGCATTACAGAAAGGAGGTTCTATGTACAGAAATTGTTGAAGGGTGGAAGTGAAGCAAATTAGTGAAATTCATCTTGTTTCCTCATAACACAAATGCCAGCTGAGCTGGAGTGATGCTGTGCAGTAGATTGCAATGAAAACATGCAGCTTGTGATAAGCTTACAAGAGCTCGACTGAGCATAAATAGCTCAGAAACATCAGTGGGTAAAGGCAACTTTCCCTTTTCTGTTTTAAAAAGACACATTTGCTATGCTTTGCTTTTCAGGATATAACACGTGTGAATGCCAGCAGCTATATTTATAACACCTTACGTTTCCCATGTGTCAGTTTTCTGTCCTTGTGCATGTGTGTTTGCATCTTTTTTGAGCCGTGGCCCCATAAAAATCCCCGTTAGAACTTTGTGGCTGAGGAGGTTGGACTTTCTCAGCATGACTAACTCTTTTCTCAAGACGTCTTGGCTACAGCGGAGTGACTGTGCTGACATTTGCACAGATGGGCAGATGGTGCCTGGGACATGTCTGGTTGCAGTGCAGACCTGAAGATCCTAGTTGAGGAAGCTGAGCCACTGTGTTTTGGCCTGATTTACAGGGAATCTGCTTCTCGGCAAATGTAGCCAGTGTTATCCATTCCACTGGGTGTCATGGGAAAAAATGATTACCCCTAGGAAAACAAGCCCACAGCTAAAACATAGGCTTTGGCCAAAGGCCAGAATGATTTATATCAGATATCCATGTGTGTTTGTTCCATACCAACTAAACCCATTTAAACTACTTGGGAAATACTGAAGAGGGCAAACATCCGCAAGTCTGATTGACTACGGGAGGTTATAAAATATATCATCATTGATTAATTCAGCTTGAAAACCATGCAGTGTGAGAACAAAAGCTGAAATGGTTAAATGGTCTTGTAGAGATAAAATCTGAGTATTGATTTCTCCATAGCAAATGTAAAATTTCTCTGTCACAAATGTAGAAATAGTTTCCTTGCTCCCAAGAGAGATTTTGCATTGAGGCTACCTATGGGAGTCAGCAGATGTTGGGTGCACTGAGAAACAGTCTTTCATGGAGAAGGAGTTTAGGCATGGTGTGCTTTGGAGTACTTGGGACCACAGACTGATTCCGTGAAATCCAAACGTTTCCTAATTCCAGTTCTGAGAATAATCCACAGAATTTTCTACACATAACTGGCTAATGTCCACTAACTGCTGAGAAGAACTTCATGTCCTACTTCATGATTGATAACTAACTAATTAAAGTGGTGGAGTTGTCATGGTCTGGCCTGCTGCATCTGGGTGCCAGCACCCTTAGCATACTCTTGGCAGTTCTGCTACTTACTTCCTGCTATGGACTTTTGTGTTTTAACCTATTTGAGAAGAACTCATCAATAGAACACTGTTTTAGAAGTAACTTTTCGTGGGCACAGCTAATGGAGTTTATGCATGTAAAATACTACTCCAGAAGCCCTCAGAATAGAAAACTACTGATTTAGGACATAAGTGGGTAAGATGGCAAATTCCGTCATGTGTTTGAAACTGGTTTATGCATATACTGCTTTCTTTCTTGAGTCCAGAGCACTAAAGAAGCTTTCAGCAAATACAGCTCTCTGTTATAAGCACCAACATCATAGCAGTTCTTACATTTTTGCTCTGCTCTCCACTCATGTAGTCCTGGAAGAGCTCCATGCACTTCAAGGGTCAAGGCAATACTGCAATTACATAGAATTCTTTTTCTTTAGCAATAAGATTTGGTAATGTAGCAAAATCAGTGGACCAAAGACAACTGTGGCATAAACACTGATTTTACTTCTTGAGTCAAATTCTTAAATGGTGCCAATGAACCTGCTGTGTTATAAAAAAGCCTTTGTGTCCCGAGCTTAGACAAAAGGGTTGGCGTGGCAGCAATAAAAAGAACTATTAAAGATCTTATATGTGGCACAAGTATTTAATGTATTGTTTGTGTAATGTGTAAGTTATTATTATTATTATTATTATTATTAACTGTTTTTCCTGTTTCATGCCTATTTCTGCACTTGCTTATATGGGAGATGACCAAGGCCAAGACTGACTATACTTATGTCAAGCTACATATATAAAAGGACATTTGAATTAGTCACCACTTTGCCATTAGTTTTCAGATCTCCAGCTAGGGCAGATGTAAACTTCTTTGAGGTATAAAGGTAGCTGAAGCAGGTGGGTTCAGGGGGTTGGGTGTGGCAGCTCTCAGCAGAGCTCTGAGATAAAGAGGAATGTGCTGCTGCTTGTGATTAGACCAGAAAAGCTGTTTCAGTGCGGCCCTGTGGAGACGTATCTTGTAATCAAGGAATTATTGTCCAAAGCTTCCAACACACCCTGTAATGCAACACCTAACAGGTGGGATTGCTGTGCCTGCATCCAGGCTTTCTTGCTCTGTGACTTTTTGGCATCAGCAAGTATCTGTGTGGTTCCTGGGGAGCAAATTCTCGGATGCTGCTGCTCCCCTGTTGCAGGTTGTTGTTGTTCAGGGCTGTGGAAGGGTCACAGCTCTTTCTGGTTCTGGAACTGGTTCCAGAAGCCTCACCCCATCAAACTTCACTGCACTAGCATGTGCCAAGGGGTACAGTAAGCAACATAGAGGGCATCTGGAAAGAGGGAAGACAGGAGGAACTGAATTTGGCAGATGCTGGAACACAGCAGGTTTTCAGCAGTTTATTTTGGAAGTAATTGTTTGCTAAATAACCATGCTTCAACTGCAGTGGAGTATCTCCAGCTTCAGTGTTTATTATTATTATTGTTGTTAATTTTTTTTTTATTTTTTTTTTTTTTAAAGTGTACAGCAGTTATAGGAGCATGGTGGTGCTCCTAGCTAAGATTCACTGGACATTAACCATTCAGACACTGAGTGATTTTAGAAGGGCTGGGCTTGAAAGTGCTTCTTCCTAATTCGTGTCATTCTCAAATGCACTCATTTTAATTGGCAAGAAGGTAAACTGCAGAAAGAAGAGCAGCATTATCTGGTTTGTGCATAGGCTGCCTCCACCACACTAGTGCATAATCAAAGAAAATATAACTACAAATTGGAGTCCTGGTCCTGCAGTCCAGTCTGTTCATCCACTGTTCACGTAAATGGATGAGGCCTTGGGTTCCAAAGAGGAAACCTGTGCTAGGATTTAGAGCAGCTGGTTTTATTAAATCTAATAGACCAACTGTAACCTTGATATCAGGCAGGAATGATTCTCCTGAAATGACTGGAGCTGTACCAGTCTTAACACTTCAGGACTGAGATCAGAACCAGATCCAGTCTGCTGAAAAATAAAGCAGTTCTGTCACTTGCTGATAGTGAGGAATCAGTTGCCCAAATCTTAAATCTTTACATCCAAGCTGAATCTATGCACTATAAGTATGTTACAGGGACTCCATGGGGTGTTCTTTAAAATATGCCTCACACTGTTTACTAATAAGTCTCCTTTTTCTTCTTCATGTAGCTTGTCCTCTAGGGTTGATAGATGTTTCTACACTGGTGCTTTGTTCCTATTAAAACTATTTTAAGTTCCAGGAAAAAAAATGTTGATATTTATAAATATTATAAATACTTATGTAGTATCATAAATATTCACAAATTCAGGCTCACGCTGTCTGCAGCCACATATCTTTAAATCCAAATATTTAAGGTGGGGTTTATGGGAGGGAGGGGTTAAGTTTACAGCAGGGTTTCCCAAACAGGGTTACGAAGGTGATGGGAAGAAGAGGTGAAAAGCAAATGATTAATTCTGCATCCAACATGAGGATGTTGTAGTGGGGAGGGAGAGGATGAATGGAAGAGTTCACTGGGAGAAAAACACAGGGCAGAGTCATTTGCAAAGAACTTTAAAAGGTAAATTCACTTATTTGTAGGCAGCAGACCAAGTTGTATTGTTTGTCACTAGCTGGCTCCTAGTTATACTTGACTTCACAATGTTTACAGCGTGCTCCTTTAATCTATCAGCTTAGCTGGGGGAGGCAAGGAAAAGAAGACATCCCCATTCCAGCAGTGCTACCTCAGAAATCCCTATGCCCTGTGTGAAAATGCCGTGCACTTCTTGCTTACCAAGTGGCTTAAGCTGATCTAAGCAGACTCAATGTTCTAATGGTAAATGCCAAGGGAGCAATACCTGAAAGGTCTGAGACTGAGGCATCAGGCTACAGAATTCCCTGTTTACTATAGATGATGTATTTAGTAACTAATCGTCCAACCTAATAATCTAAAATAGTATTTGACAAAAAGGTCAAGTGTTTAATATTAGGGCTAGGAGAGCCAGAAAAATCTATAAGAAGAATGCTCTGTAGAACAGTCAGCCAGATGCAGCTCCCACCTCTGTCACTGTATCTCTCAGTTCCTCCTTTCATTCTATAAAAGTGTCACAGCCTCTTAAACTCGAGCGATTCCATACGTTTGCTGTTTCTTGAGGATATAATTCTTTGGAAAGCTAATTCCCAGTTGGGAGACAAAACAACTCTGTCTCTGGAAGTTTCCTCTCTTGAAGTCTTCTGGAGATTTTGAAAAAGTGTCAAGGTTTATGAAGTAAACAAAAGTTCCTAGGAGGATATGGAGAATTCCGTATTTTATGGGAATCTCATTAGAATGCAATGGGAAAGGCTTTTTAAATTAAATAATTGCTTTATAAAACTTAGCAGACTATGTTCCAGGTCCATTAGCCAAATGGATCTCAGCCAGAGGGGCAAGAGGGAGTAAACCAAACTGAAAGCTGCAGTAAATGGGCCCAACTTTCACACTGTTTTTGAACTTAACTAACACATGCAGGGCCTAGAAGAAGCTACAGTGTGCTGCTGATCTGTAGAGCAACATGGGCAGCTTCAGCCGTGTTTCAGAACCTCATTTCCCCCATAAAACATAGAAACAAAACACAGAAACAGCAACTGATACTAAATGATGTGCTCAGATCCAGGCTGCAGGACACACATACTGAACTTCATTGTTAAAACAGTCCTCCTTTTGCTCCTGTCTCTCTGATACTGTTCCATACTCTATTTTTCATGACTCCCTTCATGACTTGGCAGTATATTTTTTCTGTCATCTTATTTGCCTGCAGGGACATCAGCTATTTTCCTTCTGCCCATGGGATCCCACCTCAGTTGTAGCTTTTGAATTAACGTACTTCCTTGCTGCATCTTCTGTCTGAGGAAACTGCAAGGGGAAGTGCTGACATGGCCAGCAGAACAGATGATCCACCTGTAACTCATTGCTGTGGCTTTTTTGTGAACCCACATGGTTAATGGCAGATATCAGGTTGTGAGGCTGGTTGGCTGGTTTTGGTTTTTGATCTGTAAGTATATACTGCAGGAATGGTGCATTTGGAAGAAAAAAATGGGACACACCTTTTAATTCTCATGAAAGCATTATCATGGGAAGTCTTCTTACAACAACGGAGTGAGAACAAGTTAAATATTTTGTTTCAAGGGGATTATCCCTACCCAGCAGGGAACAGCTGGCATAAAGCGTTGATCCACCTCCCACTGCAAGCATGAGCCAAACTCCCGTTGATTTCACTGGTACAGAATCAAGCAGTTATTAACTCCGTGACCAGCTTTGCACAACTTCTGTCCTTGTCCGCTTCCCTGACCTGACATAGGCCTGACCTTCTCTGACCCTGGAGAACCCAAACTGAGGTGGGCTCTAGTGAGACTGAAAGCATTTTAACAGGTAAATGAGTAAAAGAGCATAGCAGGGTTTTCCAGATGTCCTCAGTTGTGGACTACATCTCAAACAGCCCCACTAACTTCAGAACACCCCTCCATCTCAGGAGCCAAATGACAAGCAGAGAGATGTATCCAGGATATCAGAGCCAGTTCCTTCTCTTCTTCTGGATTAGGATGGGTCCTCACTAGGTTGTGTTTAATTCTTGTGTTGAGTCACTTGGAAAGGATTTTCTCGTGGTATTTTCAAGCTTTGTGTACAGTTACATTGCAGTATATTTAGTAAAAGAACGCCAGTTACCAAGATGTGTTAAAAAACATCACTCCCAGATCTAAGAGTGGCCACAGACTTCTTCCTCTCTTTCTGGAGCATTCCCATCGAGGCATATATGTAAGTTCCACTGTTTAGAGAACATACATTAGTTAGAAAAACCCCTACACATTAGTTAGGATACTAATCTCTGACATCAACAGGTTTCCTGTCACCAGCATCCAGTCTCTTCATGGCTATATCTTTGAATGCATTTTGAATGCTAAACAGCAGACCAGGCTGAAACTATTAGTGCCTAGGAATGGGAAAAAAAATATAATAAGAAGTGATTGGGTTATTAAGAGCATTATTTTATGTGACAGTGAAAAAACTGGGGTTGTACCTTCATCTGTCATCTAGAAGTTAGTACTATGAACAAGATGTTTTCATATCCTTTCTGATACTTTGAGATAGATCAAAATTTATCATTGCTATCTTCAGTTAATAATGAATGATCAGTGAAACATTTTGGAATAGGAAAAGCTAGATGATTCATATAACCTGCTGTGAAAGGTTTTCAAATTTTAAAACATACAAAGAGAAGTAAAAGCGGTTCTATCTTTTGCATAATATATAAAAGAAAAGAAATTATGTAGGAGAGCTGAGAAGTTGTAATTGAGTAACACAGTTTGTGAGGTGGTCATACAGGTTCGATTTTTTTGATAATCAGATTGAGTTTCATTGTTCATCTTTTTGTGAGTTCTCAAAACAATGAAACTGGGGACGTTTTTCACTGGAAGTCATCCTTTGATGATAGCACTGAGGCTGTGTCAGTGTTGTAGAACTGCAATTTTTAACTCGTGGGGAAGTTGCTGTGTAAAAAGCCATGTTTCTTCTTCTTTCTTAGAAATAATAGAAGATACAAGATGTAAAAAAGTGTCCAAAGTCTTGTGCAACTATTTGTGGATAACAAGCAGTCCAGAAACTCTGCCATAGCATTCCTGTTACGCACACACCTCTGATAAGTCTGCACTAAGAATAAAGGGCCAAATTCTCCTTTGGAATAAACCCCACAATTTCTTTGGTGCCTGTTATGCTTTCACTACCTGTTTCAGCAGAGACTTTGTTACTCAAAACCGAAGTACAGAGACATGTCTTTATATCTCCAAATTGTATAGTCAATGTTTGGAGATGTTTTTAATCTTTGTGCCAGTGCACAGATAGAAGTATAATAGGATGTGTGCAGGACTGCTTTATAAACCTTCAACTTTTGGAGCCTGTGAAGGGGAAAATAAGTGTCTCATTCAGGTAGATTATTCTACAATAATAATAGTCATCCCTGTTGCATCGTTTTCTCGAGTGTGCAAGGCTCCCATGAAAGACTGGACATGCTGGACCATTGTTCAGGACTAGTATTGAAGTCTCTGTGCTTTTGTATCATTAGAGCTACTTCTTTTGAACTTTATGGCTAGATAAAAATTGAGAGGGGACCTTATTAATGTCTACAAATATCTGAAGGGAGGGTGTCAAATGGAAGGTGCCTATCTCTCTTCTGGCCCCAGCAGTAGGACCAGGAAGAACAGGTATAAATTGGAGCATAGAAGGTTTCACCTTAATATAAGGAGGAACTTCTTTCCTTTGAGGGTGACAGAGCCTTGAACAGGCTGCCCAGAGAGGCTGTGGAGTCTCCTTCTCTGGAGACTTTCAAGACCTGCCTGGATCTGTACCTGTGTGGCCTGCCCTGGGTGATCCTGCTCTGGCAGGGGGGTCAGACTCAATGATCTCCAGAGATCCCTTCCAACCCCTAACATTCCATGATTCTATGATTCTAGGTTATTGTAATTATGAGGATAAATTGTTGGTGAAAGTCACATACTACTTTGATGTAACTCTATGTCTTTACCAAAACAAGAAGTATAAAGATCTGTTTTTCTGATGACAGGACTTCAAACAACTAGAAAATTAGAAGAATTTTATCCCATTGACTGAGACCTTCTTCAGCCAGGGTACATTCCTTATGCTTACACCTGGCCTCTTATAGGGATGCACTGTCTGCATGTCCTGCTGCCTTGCTTCTTTTCTGCAGTGCTTCTGTGGCTTTTCTTCCCACCCAGCTCTGGTGGTCTCTCAGTGCAGTAGTCAGAAGATAGGCTTCTCTCATAGCTCAAGTCTTGGTCAGACTGTCCTTGTCTTTGCTGTGTGTCGTGGCACATGCCTGCACTTTGTTTTGAAGGCTGATATTTTCACAGAGGAGTTGAGTTGCTCCTTCCCTGTAGCCTGATCTAGTTGAGAGACATCCCTGCCCATGACAGGGAGGTTGGCTTAGATGATTTCTAAGGTCTCTTCCAACCTAGGCTATTCTATGATGATTCGATGACTCCCAGCTAGTTCAGCTGAAGGGTAGTGACTACAACCACCAGTTCTGACAACATTTCATCTATCCTCCTCTGTTTTCTGTCAAAATTATTCCTGTAACTCCCTGCCATCATAAAAAAAAAAGCAATCCTGAAAAGAAGAAGAAAAAACACAGAGTGGTTTAGAATTGTACACCAGGAATAATTAAACTTTAAGTTAAGAGGCTTCTGTCATTTCTCTATTTTTATTCACCGTGAGGAGGACAGTGTGTTCTCATGTCTGTGGAGTCACATAAATGACTTGATTAAAGTGAAGCTGAATCTGGGCATTTGAAACTTCCTTGCTGCTTTCTTAAGGTATTTGTGTGATAGATGATGAAAAAAAAAGAAGTCCAGTGCTTAGTTCATCTTGTTATGGTGTAGCTATCTTTTCCACGCATTTGCAAATAGGGTAAAGAACAGGAGTTCTTCAGCTATTTAAAGTCTTTGAAAGAAGAAAGGCAGTTTAGATTACCAGCAGCCTACAATGTGCGTGGCACAAAAATGTCAGTTTTAATGGCAAAGTTCAGGATAAAACTGTGTCAGCTAATTTAATCATTTACCATGAAATACCAGTTATCTTAATCTTACATGCAGTCCTTAAGTCTGCTGCATATTTTTGTGTAATTGAATCCTGACCCTAAGAGGGAGGAAGCAAGGAATTTGCTTTTTAGTGAATAGCTAGGCTCTAATTTTTCCTGTTTATAAATTGTATTTGCAGCATTGTCAGATATTTTAATACTGAGCAGCTAATATTTCTGATGAGTCTATTTTTTCTCTGTTTCATATTTGTTTTCCATGCTGCAGAAATCATATTAGCATTCAGTTTCTATGGAACTTAACAGAGTTCTCTGGAAAAAGTGCAAATATTGTTCCCAGAACTTAAGGCAAATAAATTAGTATCTAACCCAGATGACACATTTTATTCATCTGGTTTGCTTTCCATCTAGATACCTGATGTATTACTTCAGCAGCAAATTCAACAAGGCCAAGATGTCTTCATTTTCCTTCAGAGAAGGAGCTGCAAGAGCTGTGTGATGGAAACATTGGTCTGCTGTGGCCAGCCGGTGAGAACCCATCAACAGCTGTGATGAGCAGAGCAGACATGGGGAGACAGGAGGCAGCTGAAGAGCCAGAGAGGACCCATGCCTGGAGCTGTGTGTGTGATTGGAGCAGAGAGGGGCCAGGACCCAAGGAAATCCCGGCAGCAAGGGAAAAAAACAGATTGACTCTCAGTGACTCATTTAGCTCCCGGATTGGACAGATCTCTCCCCTGCTGGCAATTTGGCTGAGCATCAATGGACAGATACCAGGATGAATAGCTTAAAATAATTAGGGGTTGGGAATCTGCAAAACTGCTAGCCATCCAATTCTTTACTGTGCAATGTGAGGCACAAAAAAAGAAATTACATTTAGGTTATTAAGTATTAAGTCAGTGGATTTACCTCCATTTGGTCCAGAACAGGAAACTGGCTAAAATTCAACATTTATATCATTGTGTTGATGGTCTGCTTATCACTGAACAAGTGAGTGCCTTTTGGCAGGTCAGGCTCTTTAACACATGGGGCGAACGTGTGCTTAATTTCTCCCAAACAGAAGAATTAATATAATAATAATTAACCCAGATGAGAACAGAATTACAATCAAGTACAGTCAAGAGTTCAGCTTAATGCCAGGCATCTCACATCCTACATGTTCTGGGGCCAGAATTTTTTCTGTTGAAGGCAGCAGGGATGTTGCCACTGGCGCTGGTGGGAGCCGGAGTGGACCCTGAATGCAGAGGGGCAGGATTCCCTGTACTTTCTACTTAATGCTCAAAACCTGAAGCAACAGGCTCATTTAGTATCAGTAAAGGTCAGTTAAAATTATAGAGACATCCTTTGGAGCAAATCCTCTGCCTTGTATTTGCATATTTATGAACTGGAGATTACGACAGGCTATTCCATTTATTAGAGCAGCGCCGCTCTAGTTAATAGTCTGTCAGTATTTCCATTATAAACCCCGTTTTTCAGTGGTTTAATATCTCAGCCATTTAAAATCACATCAGGAAGCAAGTGGGTCTTGTGTTGTCAGCCAGGTGCAACTTTCTGTTTTGGATTATTTTCAGTAATGAAACAGTGTTCATCATATATGCAAATGACCCACAGCTTTTCTGTTGGGGGGCAAAACCAGCAAAGTGTGTCAGTGCATCGTGGCTTTGTGTTTCTGTAGGAAAGAAGACAAAGGAGGGCTTTGACCAGTAGTGTCAACTGAAGCATTATATTTGAAGAACAGCTTCTCAAGCAATTTGTACCAGTTGAAACACTGGTTCCCAAAGTGAAGTCAAGTTGCTGCATGCTTGCCAGTGATGACCAACGTATACATGTGAGAGTGGATTCCCTGTCTCTCAGAAATGTCTTGTTCTGCCAGAGTCATGGGTGAAGCACACCAGGTAAGAAAGCGGTGAACACAAAAGCCTTTATAAGTAACAGAAACCCTGGTTACAAATTCAAAAAGCTGGCCTTTTTTTAAGTGTCTTCCAGATGCAGAGAAGGGAGTACCATACTGACTTGATTGCTGGTATTTGGGGTAGAGAAGGGGGATTGCTGAGGCTTTAGGAAGGGGGCAGTTGTGAAGCTGCCTTACATGTGTCTCTGAACTTGTTTATTGTTTACTTCAGTAGTTTCACATCCTGCTCCTTCCTAACAGCCTCAGTTTGCTTGCATAGAGGTATTGCATCTCTAACAAAAAACCTGCCTGGCAGAGGCAAGTGTTTAGACTAAAATGTCAATTTTTAACCTATCAGGGCAGCAAAAAGTTACTCTTCAATACAGTGGCTTTGCACCTAGGGCTTGGCTTTTGGGCTGCCTTCTGTGAATTTGGACTGAATTGAGAACAAGAAGTTTGGAAGTTATGTTACATAAATAATTTTTTAAGTACATGTAAGACAGGGTTGCAACAAAAAGTCTGTGATCTTAAAGCTCCTAAATGCAAATGGTGAGCCAGACTTTGCACCTGGCCTCTCATCTCCATCATGAACACCAGGAGCCCAGGTCAAGATACTTCACTCAGGCTTGTGGAAAATCTGTACCAAATCCAAGTGGCTCAGGCTCATCAATAGCTCTTTCTTAAAACAACAGTATTTGGGATATTTTTGTAGGTTATTGCTAAACTTAAAGTGCAATTTCCAGATTCCTTCCAGAATTGGCATTGTAAAGAACGGTCTTCCTTCCCCGGGCATGTCATAGTGTTTTTTCAGCCAAAAATTATCTCTGGTCATGATAAGTGATCATAACTCAGAAGCAGGCAGACTACAGAAATTCTCTGTTGAATACAAAATTACTTTAACAGCTTTATAAAGCAGGTGTACCCAAAGAAACAGTGGGGGAGGGAGGGTCTGCCAAACATGTCTAAAATGCATGATGTATAAAGTATTATGTACTGTCTGCTGGAAGGTAAGTCCATGCTCAGGAAGCTATCGCTACACATATTCGTTACGTTTTGGTTTTAATTTGCAGCGACATAAAATCTTGCATAACCAATTTGAGTGCATCTTTGAATATTAAAAATACTAATTATTATGTAATTAGTCAACAGGATATATGCAATTGTGTAATACCAGCAATCCTGGGTGTGGTTAAGTACGTAGGGAGAATGCCAGCACTCATCTAGTTGTAGTATTATAAAATTACACAACATACACCCTGGGTGGGTAGTCTAATTATATTTTACATTTAAACAATGGCTACATTAGCAAAATAGAACTTACTCTTTTTAAAAATACCTTCCCACAGGCACGGATCATTGTAGATGATCTTGATAATATTGCCCAAATAGAGTATCTTCCATCTCCCAAGGGACCCAGGCTCCTTCATAAACATAGAAATAGGAGACTGAAACCAAGCATAAAGAGCCCTTCATCCACTTGTGGCATGAAGCCACCACAAAGCAGACATGTGACAGTTGCTGAATCATGCACCAGAATAATTGAATGCAGAAAATTAACAGGAAGAACTTTCTATCTCATAAAGAATCACATGAGATTAACCAGAAATCTGTCTAGAACTGTTAATTTTTTTATGACTTAACAAACGTCAGGACCATCCTTAAACCATGGTGGAAACAAAACTACAGAGTGATTCAGATTCTTCTTTGAACTTACCCAGGAAGATCTAGGTTACATTCATCAAGTATTTTGAGCATTTTAGTTGACTCTGATCTCTGCTAAGATTTACTGCCAGTATGGTACAGAAGTCTTCTGTGCTCCCAGCCAAAACCTCCCTGCCTAGGTATCCCTCATTCTTCCTATGGTGCATCTGCAGTGACTGACAGGCACACACTTCACCAGGGACAGTACTATAGAGATTTAAAGATCTGCAGTACAGAAAGAAGATTTGGAGTTTTAATTTTTTGCATGGCTCACCAGTATTTTCCTCTCTTTTGATATGGGTAGAAGGTGAAAAATCCAAGAGAAGAATGGAAAAGTGAAAATTGAAAAAAAAAACCCTTAAAAAAAACATAAAAAAAACCCTATGCTGTGACTCATTATAAATGTAAAATGTTGGAGCCTAAAGCTGGGTTTTTTTCATGTGCCTGGGTGGAGAAGGGTGAGGTGCCCTCTGAGGATGATTTTATCTTTTCCTTTTGAGTCTGAAGATCTTGGATGTGGTTTGGCAATTTCATAAAAATATTTGTGATAAAGTTGAACTGCTGTCTGGAAATATTACATGCAAAGATGTAAGAAAGCTAAGGAGAAGACTGCAGACTCTAGAAGAAGAATCAGCAGTGTACATGAATGAGGTTAGAAATTGCAGACAATTAGCTACTAGATGACTCCTACTATATAAATCATCAAAGACTTGACTACTGCTTCCAGGTTTCCCCAACAATATTAGCTCACTGGAGCAGCCAAAAAGATGTTGATTTGGCCAAAGTTTTAGGAATTTGCTATTCTTGTTTGAATTAACTAATCAACCATGGAGGCCAATGTACATTCTCTTGCCAAGGCTATAAAGCAGGGCCTTCATGCTTCTAGGGAAGATACTATATATTTATTTCTCAGGATCAAGGGCCCCATGATATGGAAAATAAGCTTCTTTGTGTTAGATGAGAGCTACATGGGAAAGAAAAGCCACCTGAGCTTGTCATGGAATCTCACATCTTGTTTCAGCACTCAATAAGGCACTTTGCTTGTCCAATTTAATAGGGAAGCACATTTTTTTTCCCTGTATGCCTCCACAGATTAGGTCTGGCTCTTATCTCATATAGAGCTTAATCTAAGACCCAAAGTAAAGGGACAGTATTCCCAATTCTTCCAACAGGCATCTGGTCAGTCTTGTAACATAGTCAAATGTAAATGCAGTGCTGAGTTTCTCCCAAGAAAAAGAGGGATAAGGGGTAAGAGACAGCAGTCTGTACACTCAACTTTCCACCCTCCTCTTACTTTCTGCTGATAGGACATATCCTTTGTCTTGACAAAATCTTTATTTGTCTGGCCTTTATGCAGGGTTGACTGGTCTTTATTACCTTCTACATCTGGGCAGCTCAGCACAGCTGTACTCTTACTGCTTGAGATTCACTTGTGTCCCTGGTGTGCTGTGATAAGCCTCAGAATGTCACTGTAGTGAGGGTTTTGTTCTTCCCAAAGTCTCTCTAGAGATTCAGTGAAGGCAAATGGGGTTTGCTTTGGTTGAAAAGTAGATTGTACATGTCACGATCATCAACAGAAATATGGAAAGCACTGGTTGAATTTAGCAGGAAGATGGAATGTTTGACATGTCACAAGGCCAGTGTGACTGTGTGGACTCCTGACGTTGCCTGTAGCAGGTGAGCCTCATCCCATGTTGAGCTTGAGGCCTAGTTAACTATACATGCAACTTAAACTGGAATCTTCAGAACAAGACAAGTCTTGCACTTAAGTGGTGCATAAACCTCACATTCTCTGTGCAGGAGTGTAAAAAAAGCAACCTGATTTGGAAAACACTTGGGAGGAGTAGTCAAGTTTTACACATCAAAAAAGGCTAATTAGAAATGTTTTTCTTTTATAACAAATAAGCCAAGCATATTGACATTAATTACGTGAAATATTCAAGGTTTGGAATAATCTATTGAAGAGCACAGATGTATACCAAATCCTATGCAAATGAGTGCATGCAACTATTCTTCAGGTAAAACACATTTATTTATAAAATATGCTGTGTTTAGGTTTCTTTTAAATGGGTAGAATGTCATAAAAGGTCTCTCTCTTGCTCTTACTCAAGGTAGTGAGATAGTTATATCTGTTCAGCTCAGCCTCACATGTGTTCCAGCAGCTCAGAGCAGTTTCTTCCTGTACCTGAGTAAGTATTCTGTCAGCTTTCCTGCAATTACATCACTGTAACTAGGAGCAGAATTTGTTCTTCTCTGGTAGTAATTTTCCTTTGGTTTCAGAAAACCTAATGGAATTCATAATTCCATTTGTATTTTTCAGTATGTGTCCCTGAGCTTACTATTGACAGAGGTGTTTAAAGAAAATACTATGACTGTGATTTGTTATGTTGCCTATTACTGTTGTCAGTAGAGACTCTTAAAACCACTGGGAAGAAAACTTGATCTATCCCTTTTTTTACCTTAGCTGGCTGCAAAGAAATCCTCTTTTTATAGCTTTACTTCATGGTGGAAGAGTTGCTGTATGAGGACTGTTACTGGCAGCAGGGCATGCAGGGAATGGTGCTCTGCTAGTGGAGGAAGAGGCTGGTGGGTATATATCTGGAGGCCACTAAATTGGTGCTTAGGGGTGAGGTGCTGGAGTCATCTGTCTGGAAATAATATGGAAATGAGGAGAACAGTAAAGCCCCTGGGATGGCTTTGTGGGAGAGCATAGGGAGGAGCAGGGCCCCTTTCTGCACCCACCCCAGGGTGAGGTGACCTTGCCATGGCTTCAGGGCTGAGGGGAGGCATTGCCTCTGGATTCCTGGCCTTATTTAAAAAAAAAAAAAAAAAAAAAAGGAGAGAGATAGAAGCCTTACATCTCTTACTGTTTAACTGGGGAAACAGGAGCTTAACAGTGAAGAAAACAGTCCTTCTACCTCCCCTCAAAAGACAGCTAACCTCCAGTCAAAGGTTTTACCTGTGGCTTTCCTGGAGCTTTCCTTTTTCCTTTCTGCCCCATGGGTGACTGCCCCTGCTTGAGCCTGACAGGACAGTGAGAGTGCCAAGCACCTCTGAGCTATGGGGGGATATCAGGGAGGGATGTTTGTGCCAGCTAATTAGCAGCACTTTGGTGGTTTCTGCAGCCCATGGTAACCTCCACAAGACCTGCAGTGAAGGAGAGGTATTTGGGGATCTGTGGTGCAGGCTGGAAGCTTATTTATTTGAGCTCTTCCTTCGGTGAGCGAGTGCATTGCTCCTCTAGCTCCCTTCAGAGACCGTGCCATCAACTGCCCAGGCTGGGCAGCCTGGTGTCAAAAGGAGAGGAGCCTTTTGCCCATCACTGGCATATAAATCAGGCTCAGATCTGCAAAATGTGAGAAATGAGAGATTCGATTATCCATATGGATCACTCTGGATTTATTCCAGATTGCTTCATTAATAGCAATCAAAGACATCACTTTAATGGATTTTTTATCCCCAAAATTATGATCATGAGGAATTTGTTCTGGCTATTGATTTTGAAAAGGCTTTTGATTCTCTTCAATAGCCTTAACTTATTTCAGATTTAGGTAACAGTAGGATTTGGTCTTAAATATGTTAGATAGGTCAATCTCCTTTATTCAAATCCACAGTTATGTTAAAACTAATGACTGTAGTTTGAAGATGATTTATATGCTGGGGCTTAGACAGGGGAGTCCTTTTTCTCTGATACTTTTGCTGTTACAGAGGAGCCTTTGTTTTGGGAGAAATCAGTGTTTTTAAGGGAAAAGTCAGTGATGCTTTCCATTCTGCTTTTAGTTGGAGATACGGGCTTTTTTTATGAAGATTTTTAGGTATAAGAATACAAGTCACTGAATGTTCATGTTTCTTTGTTAATTGGGGTAAAACTCTTAAAGCCATTAGGCGATTTAAATGTAGCTCTATTTGAGCAATATCCTTTATTGGATCCCCCATTATCCTTTAAACATCTTGGTGTGCAAGGGGATAAAATTAGAAAGAATTTGTTTGCTTTAAATTGCCAGCCTCTGCTTGATAAAACTATTAGCTATTTAGCTAATTGGACTGCTCTTCCATTATCATTAATTGGCAGAATTGATACAATTAAAATGGGGGCCTTATCTAAAGTGTTTGTGTTTTTTCTGAGGTATTCCCATCAAGTTCCCTAACATGTTCAGGGACCCTTACATTCTGTGATTAGTTTTGTTTTCGGGGTTAGAAGTAAATTTAAGATTAATTTTGAAACCCTGCAGCTTCTCATAGAGTCTGCTGGACTGGCTCCTGCAATAAAATTATTTATTGTTGGTTTTGGCTGCCCCAGTACAACACGTTGTTTCATGAGTTAGACAATCCCCAGCATTATGCAGCTGTGGAGTGTGTGGGGCAGTGCAGCCACAGGCTGAGCAGAATCAAGCCTCTGGAGCAACACCCCCTACTTGCAGAAGGTCAAGGCAAGGCTTGCTCCCAGGGCTGTGTCCTGTAAGGTGCTAAACACCCCTTATTCCCTGACCCACCAAAGCATTTTAACAGAGCCATAAGATTTAAGCACAGGTAGAGGCCCAGTGATGCCAATTAGGTACTCATACAGTCAAGTCAAACGAAAGCTGTGCTTGGTTGGGGCTGCACTAATCATCACCTTGTCGGTTTGAGACTCCCACATGAATCCTTTGCAAAATAGCCCCTGTTCCTCCACTCAGACCTTGGCTGTGCTCTTAGCTGATGCTGCCCTCCAGATGAGCAGGGAAAGGCTCTGGGTTTTGAGGAGTGGCTCTGCCAACCCTTCTCTTCCTCTGTGGTCAAAGCACCAACAAACTGCACCCTCTGTTCCTGCTGGACCTGCCATCTTTGTTAGACTGCCAGTACAAGTCGTGCTTCTCCCTGCTAGCATTATGATTCATGTCAGCCATTAGCCTCAAATAAATGAATGGGCCACAAGAAAATTAAAAGCAAATCACGCCTCTATCAAGGGGAGCTCTCGCTGACAAGTAGGGCCTCTATTGCCAGAATTAGTCATCTGGGTCTGCCTTTTGTACCAGAGGCTAAGAAAACCAGAGGATGATTAATTGAGCAGGACCAAGAGTATGTCACCCCTCCTGTACAGCTGGACAGTGTGCAGCTTCTAAATCACCCCATAAGGGCAGTGGCTGCATCACTGAATGTGGTACTCACTACCTCTGCTTCATCTCCATCACAATTTTACATAGTGCTGGAGTAGCCAGATCTGTTCCTCACTACCCAAACATGATCTTACTTCCCAGGTCATGTAGATCTGGATCTACATGGTTTTACTGAAATGTAAATTCAGTGCTCACTTTTTACTGCTATTTAAATCTTCTTAAAATAAGTTGTATCTAAAATATACAATTGTTTTATGCAAAAAACCCCAACCAGAACTATGAAACATATGCAAATATAGTTAAATATATTTTTAGCTAAAAATCCCCAACAAACCCAAAGAGGTCCATTGTAATAGACATGACCCAATATATAATAGGTATGAACACAGGAGTGACCTTGATGCAATACTGCCCTGCTTAATTCATTTGAGTCACTGTAGTTTTTAGACTATACCAAAATCATTTCATGAAACACATCATGCTTCATGGGTTAATCCTGATTTAGCTGTGATGCTTTGCTTTTGGGTATTATCTAAATTGTTTTGCCCATCTCTTCTTCATTCATTTTCTCTATCATAAATATCATTCTACATGGGTTTCACATGTATTTGTATTTCAATTATGCATTTCTTTAAGGAGATAGATCCACCAAGTGATACTGTGCCCTGTGGCACAAAGAATGAGCCATTGTTTACTTTTGCATGCAAAGGCATGAGGATGGAGCACATACTTTATAGGATACTAATTAATTATTTGGATGTTTGACCTTAAATCAGACTGTATCCAGCTAAGCTTGGTAGCCAGTGGAATTGAAATGGATAATAGCCCAAGAGACAACCATATTATAGATCCAGCTTGCACAGATTGTCCCTTACTGACAGTCTCAGCTGGAGTGCCTGATGAAGTACCTCACTGCAGTCACAGGGCTGCCTTCTTGCCACTTAGGGGACAGAGCGTGGCATGGACTGAGGTTAAACTGCTGCTTCAGGTCTTGTGACACTCTTAGGCAGAGAGTACCTGAGTCTCTGGGGCTAACAACCTGGCACGACTCCTGAGCACTAAATTCTCAGTAACAAATATCACCTTGGGCTGAGTGGCCTGTCTTGGCTCCCTCAGGATGCTGTGCACTCCCACCAGTGCTGTTGGAAACTCCACGCTCCCACTGACTTCCCCGTGGCTCGTGGAAAGAGGAGGGAAGAGGAGAAACACCCCTTACAGTAAGAGACTAAAAGACACCTGCCTCATGGTACAAAATGCACTGATCCTGTGCTGCTTTATATTTTTGGTAAATACAGTAAATAAGTAAATAAGGGGCATGACACTGGTGTAAAACTCACATGAAAGAGGTAAGAGTCAAGCCCAGTGGGAACAGCAGAGCTGCAACACAGGAGCCTGTCCTCCCTGTGCAATATTTAGGGTATATTAGGGCTAAAACCTCCCTAATGCAAGCAGTGCCGTTTATTTCCTCCCATCAGCTGTGAATGTGGCTTATTGTCACCAGCATAAGAAAGAGTTCCCAGGCTGAAACATTACTGTAGCTTAGCAATGCCTTTTTCTCATTTGAAAGTAGAGATATAACTCTGTATATCATTAACTAAGACAATAATAAATTAATACAATAGCCAAGTAATAGTGCTGTAATGCTTTCATGTATGAATTGGAATGTGAATACTGAGCTTTTCATTTCATGGTTGAAAAATACATGAGTTGACCCAAATATTAATTTCTGCATTTCAATCATTTACATATCATGGGTCAATAATAATTTTTTGCACAAATGACTTTTCAAATGAGAAGCAGTGTATTGTAATGGTCTATCATATTTACAAACATCTCATTGTTTTCCCAACTTAGCACTTAGTATTTAAAATATACTGGACGAGATATTGTTTGCCAAATACAGTACAACAATGGCTCATGTAAAATGCAGGTGCTACTTTCTTTTACCATTATCCATAATTTATAATGTTCATAAACCATGGAGTGGCATGCCCCTGCCCCTGGCAGGCCTGGGCCCCGGTTTGAAATGGTCATGGTTTTCCAGCAACAGTTCAGGAGACCTGAAACCTCTCTCTGCTCTTGCCTGACCTTTAAAATCTCACCCCTTTGAGGAGCAATCCCTCTGAAGATCCAGCACTGTCAAAAGGGCTAATGCTGTTTTTTGAGAAGTTAAATACATCCCAAGATTTCTTTACGGCATGCAATGGCATGCAACAAAATGCCTAGGGTGTCTTTTTTCAATTACTTTACGAAGCTAAAATAATATCAATAACCTTGCTTTTTACTTACTGGTATTGAACTTAGTCCATCATTGCAGGCAGTTCATTGTTCCCTTATTTCCACCCCTTTATTAACCAACATATCCCAACAGAAACCTTGCATCTTGGAGTAAATAGTATGCAGGTCCTGAATTAATCAGGAACTGGTGCAACATACATACGCTGCCCAGCAAGATGAATTTACACATCTGCCTTTTCCCCTAATTATAATTCCAGAGGTTGAATGTCAACAGCATATGGGTATATCCTCATAGAGGCATGCAAACACACTCACAAAGGCACACACACTATACATTAATCTCTCTTGGCTTATCTGTTGCTGTCTTTAATTTGTACACTTCAAAATTGAGTGGTGAGGTCATTTATTAGACTGTTTCTGTGAGTTTTATGTAGTGATAAGAAAGCAGTAACATGCAATTTGTTTTTATAGACCTCACTTTTGTAAGTATGATCTAATATTTCCTTTCTTTAACTGAACAGTGAGGAGGAAGAAGAGCTTTCAGAGCTAACTAAGAGTTAACTGGCCACATTTCAACTGTCACCATTGTCTTACATCTACATAGAGAGTGGGAGAGAGCCAGAGAGGTGTAAGTACAGTGGACCACTGGGAAAAAAACATTTGTAAGTAGAAATTTCTTCTCAGAAGCCTCAGAGCAAACCGTTCCAGTTTGTCTTGATTTTTTCCTTCCTTATTTTTTATACACAACGTGTGGTGGATAGGATTGTTATTATCCAAAGGACCTTACTTGCTGGCTCGCTGCATCTCTGTTTATGAAATGCCATAACAAAAGTGAGCTCACGCTTGTGTGCTTCCAATGCGTGATGTTCCTGTGTGCCAGATGGGCACTTTCATGACTGTATGAGCGTGGATTATTTCATTTCCTACATCTGGGACTCCAAATGGCTGCACAGAATGCCACAGGAGAGAGGCACAGATCTTCAGCTGGGGAAACCTACCTTCACAGGGGAACCGGCTACATCAGAGGGGATGAGGCAGAGAATCCCCAAGTGATATCTGAAGGTTCGCATAAACCAGGGCCATGAGGGAAACCTTTAGAACCAGGAACAAGACAAAAAATAAACAATAACTGATGCTGGATGTCAGATGTGGAGAGGGGGAGGGAAAATAAACCATAAGCAGTTTCTTGTCTGGCCACAGAAGATGTGTTTGGAATACTGTTTTGTATTTCAGCTCAGAAACTCTGCTGTGACCTTCAGATATTGCTGGGTATAACAAGTTCTACAGATAGCCAGAGAGAAATATCCCAAGGAGAGCTGGCATATACCATGCCATCCTAGTTTATGTTGACTGTGTATTGCTCACAGCCCATTCCAAAACTGTGACCAGGCAGCCTTGTAAAAACACTGCAGAATCCTGCAGTAACAGTCAGGAATGCTACAGTTTGTCATAAAGCTATTGCAGGATTTTGGATAATTACTTGTTTGTCTGTAGGATAAAAGCATGCTTTCCTTTTTTTTTAAGCCCAAAACAATGAGAGCACATCCTCAGTATAGTGTGGACCTGGCTCACTACACTTTTGCAGTATATGTTGCATTTCAGAGCCAACAAACAGGAGGAGATGATAAAAAGAGATGAAATAGCCTGTCCTATATGTTTGATTGAATTAGCTGTAGCAGAAAAAAATATAGTTAAGCCAGTGGCTTCCCTAAAATGAAAGAGAGCAAGCCCCCAAAAGAGAATAAATGGAAAAAGTAATGAACAAAAGAAAGTAAGAGCTTGTGGCACAAAGTAAGAAAAATAAACAGCAGTTGACTTAACTATTTTGCATAAGATATTTACAAACCACAGCATATTACTGTTTGCTTTATGCATTTTCACATCCTGCTCAGTTTAAAGCAGTAATTTTCTGCAAGGACAACAGAGGGAAAAAAAATGCTTTACACTGCTTATATTAATTACATTTTTTCATTACCCGTCATGTTTTCTACAGGCTTGTGTATTATTACTGTAAAATGTAATGAAACAGAAAAAGAAAAAAAAGAATGGACTTCTGGGAAATTTTCCAATTCTTGAAATGCAATGTTAATTGAGTGCTATTTTTAGGTCATCACAGATAGAGCTGAACCCATTGCCATCAGCACACAGAATGGGGACAGACCAGGTGCAACACAAACAGGGAAAGGGTTATCAGTTTCTACTGATGGAGAAAAAGGGAGAGAACCTAACTCCCCAGAGGAGTGGTTCTTCTTGGGTTTGGGGCGGTTTCTGTTTCTCAATGTAAAGTTCTAAAAGCAGAAATGAAAGAGAAGGGTGCAAAGTGGGCATGGGTCCAGGACCCACTGTGACCACGGGCTCTCCCGAAGGAGACCGAGTGACTCCTATGACAGGAGGGCAGAGCAAATGAAAGTGAGAAGCTCTCTCTGGATGGGTGGCTGACTTCCAATGCCAGGAGGGAGGGCACTCTGAAAGTCAACATAAAATAAAGTCCCCCTAAATGTATCAGAAACGTGATCCCTTTAATTTATAGATCTCCTAAAAGACTGCCAAAAATCAATTATTTTAATTTGTATATAGTGCAGCCATGGACTGATTCAAGTTCTTTTGAAGTATTTTTAAACAGCTCTTGCACAAAGCCATCCTCTTTCCCATATGCAAAAAATGAATTGAAACCTCTGTTCCTCACAGTCACTTTGATGGTGAGAGACTCCACACAGGACTCTGGGACCAGTTCTCGGGCCCCCCGCTAAGTCCTTTAACTGGATTCCGTTACTGATGGTCCCAGGAATCAGTGAAGCTCCACCACTCCCTCTATTACCTGACTCTTCTTCCAAAGAGTATGTGGAAGGTGTTTGAGCCCATAACAGCTTGTGAAGACCAGAGGAAATAGTTACGTGGATGTGGGGAGGTTCCCTTTGAAAGAGGAGAAGTGAAAAATCTTTGGAGTTGGCTTACCAAGGCAAAAATGAAAGGGAGGAGAGCATGCCACATGGGGAAAGCCAGTGTTATCTCCACAAAGCTGTTTTGTCCTCTGTATTGCACAGCACTTGTAGCACCATGTAGTATATTTTAGAACAACTGAGATTAAGCTGTACCCTTTTTTTGCCCACTTTGGTCCCATGCATATAATGATCTCAAAAAAATTGTCATTACCAGATGTATCATCTGGTTCTTATGTTTGTTTTGGTGCTACTGGAGATCAGGTAACCAACTTGTAGGTATAACACCTCTTCACCCATATTGGCCCAGGTCATCAAAGGCAGTTTGGGCAGGATCCTAAACAAAGACACTTAAGCACACAAATTCCTGAGATGATCTGATCCCTTTTACCTTGGATCAAATAGTTTGCATTCTGGGCTTTTCTTTATTCACTACAAGTTTCTTTGTTTGTATGTGGTTCTGTTAATCAGTTGAGGGTCCAGGCTCAGCCTTTTTGCAGTTTCAGCTCAAGAATCCCAAATATGCCCAAGGGCCACAAGAATGAGCAGGCATCAGTGCCTCCCTGAGTGTGGCAGTGTGGCTCTCCCTGAGCTAATGAACCTCAGCTATCCATGAACCTGTCTTGATTTCTTCCCTGTCTTCAAATCTCTGCCCTCCCCTTAAGTCACACAAACCGTGACTTATCAAAAGTACCACCTCAGGGCATTCCAGATGTGTCTTCCCACCCATTTCCCAGCACTTTTGATGCTGGTATAGAAGTGTTATGGGTTTTCCTGGCAAGATCCAGCTAGATAAAAGCTAGATAAAAAGCAAAACAAAGCACATAAAAAAAAAAACAAAACACAAAAAAACCCCAACCCCAAACATACAAGAAAAAAGGAAAAGAAACAGCAAAAAAGAAAAATAAAACCAAAGGAAAACACAAGCTAAAGAGTTAGTTTGCTCTCCAAACATCTCTAGTGCTAAGATAGAAGTGATAAATCATAAATAGAAGCCAATATGATTTTCTCTTATCTGACACATTGAATTAAGACTGTTGTGCTCAAACACTTAGACAAAATTGACAAACACTTCCTTTTAGGAATGTGCATCAAAGCTATCAGTTTTCATAGTCAGAAGCCATTTAAAGCCAAGGGAAGGCATGTGCAGCAGCACACACAGGCTTGTGAACTGCGATACTCTATTTGCAAATCAAGAAGGAAATCCTGCTCCTTTTGATGATGTCTGTCCTGCCTCCCGCAGGGTGCCAGCATTTGGACTTCACTTAACCAAGTCAAGTGGCCGGCACTATACTTCCAGACCAGTCTTGAGCCTGACAGCTAACCCCATACCTTTGCATCTCATCTCCTTTTTGTGTGTAGATTAGAGTTATTCCCCTTTGGAGGAAACTAGGTCTGGATCAACAGCCCTCTAATTGAGAGTCACAATATTTTTCCACAAAGGACACAGTTTTGTTCTTTCACAAGAATTCTGGTCTTCTCAGCAGTAGTTCAGAAATAGCAGGACTCTTTTGAAGACCAAAACAAGTACATTTTTTGTAGTGAGATGATAGCAGCAAGTGGTGGAGCACGTGGAAGGAGCAAAGGGAGTCATGACCCAAGCCAGCTGGATCCCACTACACCACCCCTAGGGGAATGGCTCCCATGTAAGCCAACCCCTTCACTGCTCAAGCTACTAGGCAAAGGACAACACATTAGTTTATTTGAAGTCAAACTCACTGTATAAATCAGGAAGTCAGTATTCAAATGGCAATTCAGTCTTAAGATAATGTCCTAAGATATATGTAACCACTGATTTTGCCATAATTTTCACCAGGACTAGGATTTAATCTCTTGGAGTTTTCACTTTTCCACTTGATGAGCTTGCACCTGTCCTCTACTGAAAGATGGTCACAGGGCACCTGAAGAATTGCAGTAATAATCTGGTCAAGGAAGCTTTGCAAGATGGACCCATGGAGACTGCAGTCATTTGACTGGATCAATAGGTGGGCTTTCATCATCAGAGAGAGGAGATTCAAATGTCACTTTGAAAATTTCACTTAAATGTGTTCATTTTCTGTTTCAGCTGTGTTGGGAATGGTCTGTAGGTTTAAACTCTGACTCAGAGTAGAAAAAATGAGGATCCATTAATTCTTATGAAAAAAAATGTCTTTCCAGACCATAGCTCTAACATAAATGAATTTGGCATGTTCAGGAGTGGACCATCACTTCCATGATGAAATCAATGAATATAATTTAAGCTTTGGTCAGATGAGGCCTCAAGCTTGAAGACCATGCACCAAATGTTTATTAGTGCTTAGAAGGTCAGATAGGTACTGACTGCAGCCCAGTGCTCCCAAAGAGTTTAGTTGTCTTGATCTGAGAAAGCAGTAAGCAACAGTGCTTAAATATGTTTCTGGCCTATATGTTCCCAATTCCCAGTGGCAGAAAGGAGCCAGGAAGCTTTAAAAATCTGAAATAGACACTAATCTGCTTTCAGAGGTGCTCAAATATTTGTAGAAATATTCCTTTAATTTATCCATCAGCCTGGTCCTTCCAAGTCTCATTTGGAGGCACAAGCACTTGACTACTCTGCAAACTCTGCTCCTTTGCATAGCTGTGGGTGAAAAGGGAAGGAAAATGTATTATGGACCTCAACTGCCATAAGCAGTGATGTGCTAGCCAGGGTGTTTGAAGATGCCATCATATGCATTAAATGCAGAACCCAATTAAGATGAGGTAATTAACATTTTCCAACTTAAAGGTTTTGCAGATGCAAGGCTTCCCACCCTGCTTTCCAGCCTCCCTGTGTCCTTTGTCAAGGTTCTACACTGCTGCAGGTGAAGAAGCCCTGCTAGACAACAAGGCCTGCACGCATGGGCTCAAAGGCTACGACTGCTATGGTGTTGGCACCCAACTCACATCACGTTCAGGAGGACCCAGATGCTGAATTGGATGTCCAGGTTCATACATGAGTCTTTGAAAGAGAAAATGTAAGTGGACCAACTCCTGAATACTTTTATAGATGTGCCAGCACATGATCTGTGTGGTACCCTTGCAGTCCTATCCAGTCTAGATTTGTGTTCTCACCCAAGAGGACAGACAGTTGTGAATTAACTGATTAACACTGTATTATCTGCTCACAGACAGTGCAGACAGTGAAATGCTTCTAAAGAACAAATCTCAGAATGACTTTTGCTGCAAATACGTGGTGCTGCCTCTGACACTGCACTCCTGGCAGCCCAGGAAGGACAGTGGGTTTCAGAGCCATTAGGGTTTTTGAAGTCACACTAGAAAAAGGTGACTCTGCACTCCATTTTACTCACTGGATGCCAGTGAAATGCTGTTGAAGTCAGTGAATTGCACTGCCATAAAACACGATACAACAGAGCAAGTATCCAGCTTGATGTATTTAATGTCAATAAAGCTAATGGTGTTAATGTCAACAGAGTCCAGAGCAGCAAGCAGGACTGATCCCTGGTCTCTGATTTGCCTCAGCTGATCACACCTTAACACTATTATTTTCCTCAAGCTTTTTCTACCTTGTAATTTTCCTGGGTATCACCAGAATAAAGTTCATCTTGCAAGTAATTATTCGAACCCAAGCACATCCCTCTTTAAATATTGCTTAAATGGTATCATTTGAAATGGAGCACTGGGAATAAAAAGGACTTGCCAGTTTCCCATCAGAAGGGTTAGCTGAAGACTAGGGGACTGGAAACACTGACTACAGCCAATTATCTTTTTTGATAAAAGATTTTGTCCAAACAATATGAACATTGGGTGCATTTAGCTCCAAATATGTCATATGTTCCTTTAGAAAAGAACTTCCAAAACCTAAAATAATCTCTTAAAATCAGATTCATTGCCTGAGCTCAAAATGATTTTTCTTTACGCAAATAAACACGCACACTTGTGCACTGGAAGAATTGTCCTGGGACAGCACCATGCAGTCTGTGGAGCCCTGCTAAAAAAACTCTTTCTGATGGCTGAAAGAGTGCTGCAAATATTAACCCATCGTGGAGAATGAGGTGGGGAAAAAGCAAGAATTATTATTCCAGAATATAACAAATCCAAAAATAATTTGCCTTCATTTTCACCTATTGCAGACCAATGGGGGTAAACCAACTTTAATTAGTGTAACAGGAAAATAGGGGTTAAACTATCTCAGTCACAAGATTTTTGCAGGATGGTACTGATGGTGTTACTATCCAGCTTCAAAGATTTGGAAAGATGTGGCTGCTAACACTGGAGAATAGAAACCTGTTTTTCATCAACTAGGCTGGCCTGACAAATTAAGTCTGTGGAGTCATTAGATTAAGATAAGAGCTTATCTCCTAGACTGACATTTATTCAGAGGTTTTTATGCTGCTCAGCTAGTAATTAGTGCAGTTGAATTTTTAACACTGCTTTGTCCAGTTATTTGACAAATTTGAAATACATACAGTTTTGATTAAAAAATAACTACAATCCAAGAATGCAAAATTATTATCTCAGAGAGGTTGTAATTTCTGGAAGAGTTGAAATGATGCTAAAAATCTTCAAGCAGATCAGAAGTGCTTCTGCTCTTGACTCATTTCCATATGCAGATTGAGAGGCCCCTTAAACTAAATTTTTAGGTACTAAGCAGCAGATATCTGTAGCAAATCTGTAATTTCTCTCATGCCTATCCATTTTGTAATATTGCTGCTTTCCAGGGGCAGGAATGTGGTGAAGGCTGCACTCCTGCTCATTAACGCTTGTCTGCCTCTTTTAGCACTCAGGTTGGGATTTCTGGGGAGGAGTTTCAAAAGAATTCTTGTCTCATATGGCTGATTTCATGGGATAAGGTTTATTTTTCCTGTCCTAATTTTCTTGTAATAACAGATGGATTGTTCCACAGTAAACCAATGCATTAATTTTGGACACATGTTTTAACATAGCTTTAGACTAACAAGTCTCACTTATTTTTAAACAACTCATTTTAGGCAACTGAAGATCAGAATTGGATTAATAATTAGTAATTACGTGGATGAGTATTTGTTTATGAACTTTGACAGGTTTGTTACAGCTACATCCTGTTTTTGCTGTTACAGCATTTGTTTTGTCTGAAGTGCAGCCATCTCAGCATCTCTGCTTGTTACCTTTAGAAATATACAGACAGGGGGAGTTCATGGTAGTAAATTATGGTTCATCCAACTACATAATTCCTATGATTACTGGCTTTCACACACACACACACAAAAAACCAAACAACCAAAAAACACACCAAATGAAAAAAAAAGATCATGGACTCTGGAAAGACCCAGACCATGTCAGAGTGCCTGTTTGGAAAATAGACCATTCTTTAAATGTTGCACCTTACTGCCAAGACCCCTCAAGTCAGTTGACTCAGACCCAGGGCAGTTGGTTGCAGAGGCAACTGTCACTGCCACTGGCCAGCACTCCTGAGCCTGAAGTGGCACTGGTAGGGTGGTACATGGGCTCTCAGGCCAACTGGGACCAGGGTCAGCATGATGGCTTTTCAGGTCCACCTCTGTGGGTTTGGGTTTTCCCAAATATGATCCCCATAGGCATGAAAGGAGGGAAGCATCTTGTAAGTACAACAGTTCTTCTGTGGTGCCATGGTTTGGAAGAGCACTGCACAGCCAGGGGTGAAACTGCTGCCTCCCACTTTCTCAGCCAGGCCTACAACTTAAACCTGCCCTGACAGCTCTTTTGAGGCAGATGCTTTTTGCCATCACTGTCTGTGCAGGTAAGATCCCTGATACTTCTCCCTGGAGGTGTGAAACACTATATAGTAAATATAAGCTCCGTGACAATCATGACACTGGGCACCCCATCACACCCAGTCTGCAGGTTAGATCTTGGATTGTGCTCAGGAGTGCACAGAGGTGGAGATGGGGACAGTATAAGTGACAGTGCTCATAAAATGGCCTGAAAAGAATTTTGCATCTGTTCCCCAAAAGCCTTAAGTACTGTTTGGCAGACAGGTCTTATCCCCTTTAAATTTTAGTTGTTAATGCTGCCATTGTTGTCAACCAACTCAAAAATCCCACATAAATCTCAATATATAACTTGCTTCCTGTCTGGCAGAGAGAAGTGGAACCCATTCTGGGAACCTTGGGTGAGCATGAAGGGAAGACCCTATTTCTGATGTCTCAAGGAAGAGCATGGCCTGAACAGAGGGAAGGGGAAGGATTTAAATTCAAGGTCTCCAGGATTTGTGGCAGTAGCATCCCTTTTGTCCCGAGTTTATTTACCTTTCTGAACTGTGCATTGCTACAGAAGTTGGATTATCTCAGCATTACACAGGTGAGCTTCAGATCATTGTTGCCATTACCCCCACACACACAGACACAAAACCAAAGGAAGTCCACACCTCTGGGACAAAAAAGCAGCTAATATGGAACTATTAACATATCTTTTTGATGGACTGTGGAGATACCAACATATACCTGTCTTGATGTTCTCTGTCACAGTTGTCCATCAACGGTGTTGGCTTATGGGGCAGTTCCCTGGTCCCAGAGACATTCCTGATACCTCCTAGCCTGGTGCCCATCCATAGGGTATTGTCTTACAGACTGCTGCCATCCTCCTGTACTTCCATAGAGATACCATTCACCTGCATTTTTGACTTGGGTCAACTGCTGCTTGATGAGGCACACGAAATGAATTATTGTTCTTGGGTTTCACCTGTCTGGAGACTGAGGCCTTCGCTGGCCACATGCAGAAGGCCAAGGATTGACAGAAGCCCTAGCAAAAGAGAAGTCAAGAGAAGGGAAGTTGCAGACTGATGAACTTCTTTACTACAAGGAGGACTTTACTCAACTTTTGATGCCAGAAAGGACAGGCCAGACTGGCAGGTAAGTCTCCCTGAAGACAGAGGAAATAGAGGTTAGAGCACCACATTTATCTCACACTACTTAGTAAATAGTGAGGTTTACTGAAAAAAGAGAATTGGAGATTTAGCAGCAGAAAGGTGTCATTGAATGTCAGTAACAGTACAACCATGCTTTATTCTGCCTTCCATTTGCAGTCTCCTGCTCTCAGGTGGATGATCGCTCTTCAGCATTTGGCCAATGGCAAACAGGTGAGAGAGAATTTTTTTCTCAAGTTTCTAGTGTTCCTAGGCAATTTTTAAAATGAGAGAAAAGTGCAATAACTTTTTTTTTAACTGGCAAATATGTTTTCAGTGTCACCAGAAAATGGTGCCTGTCAACTTAGACATAACTCTGATTTTGATTTGATAGCTTTTGGCTTCTAAGTTGGCACAAGAGGTACTCATGTCCCAGAAAAAAAAAAAAAAAAAAAAAAGCTTGCCCTTTTTAACTGGATTCCATAGGCTGATACTCATCCATGGTTAAGTTTTTCACAGTAAATGATGCAGTAGTTTCCACACAAATATCCTTTACTCTCTGAAATGAAGGTGAGCACTCAATAGCACGAGTACATGGTGTAGCCATCAGCTTTTTGTGTTTCCCCCAGGTGTTCAACACTTCTCACAAACTTCTCACTTTGCATTTCTGTCATACACACCCTGTGACTGCACATGCCAACTGCAAAGGTGGGGTAAACACCCCTGTTTATATTTTATAGGTACTTAGCTTTTCTGAATGCAAGTTCAAGGCAGATTGTATTGAACATCGAAGCTTGGAGAAGTCTTTCTGGAAAGCTGATGGAAATTATTCCCTCAAATATTAGTAGTAAGTTAAGTGGCCAGTGGTCAATGTGACTGTTGGAACATGGGTTTCCTCACAGCATGTGAAAGTCCCTCTCCTACGGCCCAAGCTCCTTCCCATTTAGTTTTTCTATTGTACAGTATTCATTAAAACCTTTGCCACAACATGCCATTGCCAGTGTGCCAAATCCTGAGCAAATCACATCCTCTGTTCTTCTGTAGCAGATTTGTGAGATAATCTATTATAGATTAATCATTTCTGTCTTATGGTGCAATGTCAAAAATAAATTGGGGTTATGAATCTGGAGGGGAGATGCTTGGGGGGTGGTATGTTCTCATTGACTTTGAGAACAGCATCACAATAATGTTTTTGCAAGTGATTGTTGCCCTGTGGAATCCAAATCACGAGGCAAAAATGCTGTGGAGTAAGTTTTCATCTCCACAAATACCAGTTCCGTGTTGAACTGTGGATGATTTTCAGGATATTTCCTTCCTTCTCCTCACAATGTGAAACATCTCTGGGCTGATCCATTACATCTCTTTAGAATAATAGATGGCAGAAGAGTAAATAGAATAAAATAAAAGCCTACCCCTTTTAATGTCTGAATATCTGATGGAGATGGAGTTATCCAACTCAGGAGAGTAATACAGATCAGGAATACAGCCAAATATACCATATGAAAATATTCATTTGCATAATTTTAAATATTCTCTAACATTTTATAAGCTCTCAAATGTCAGGTAGTGACTTTGCCTAGTAGAGTAGTCCTTCTTGCACTCCCAAAAGAACCACTACAGGTCTTTGGTGTCTCTTCTGCACTACACGAAGATCCACAATCCTCTCTGAATTGGGTGTTAACAGAGAAATGAGACATTTAGTTCTACCTGTGCTGCCATGTACCATCCACCTAGACAACAGGGCTTTATTCTGCCGTCAGTTACTGAATGCAAACCTACAGTGTCTTCATGACATGCTTTACCTTCCAAGGGATGGCAGAATATTGCAGGGAATACAAGGAATGGAAAAGCACTATATTTGTTTCAGTTTCTCTTGCTTGGGTGAAAAGTAAATCAAACCAGGCTTCATGCTGAGTGATATATCATATAAACCTCCGATGTGATATGTATCCAACGATTTGTTTTTCACTACGGTAGCTTTTCACAATCCATAAGTCAGATGGAACGTAGAGAGATTTCCTAGCTTGAAATGCAAAGCAATTTTTTTTAAGCTATGCTGGGGCCATTTCCAAAACTAAGAACAGTTGCTGAAGAATACAGCTGCAAATATGTACCAGAGCATATTCAATAATGATTTACTTGAAAGGTACAATGGTAACTAGAGTCCCTTGCAGAGTTCTTAGTAATTAATGCATTAGAAGTGTGCATTCAAGCAACATTAAGACTGTAAGCAATAAAATAACCAACAGGAGAAAATGACTAGCATAGTGCAATTCTGAACTGGTTTGAACTGATCCATCTTCTACTCATGACCTGTCTTCTGCATTCAATAGGTAATTATGCATCATATGCAGCACTCTGTGCTAAAAAAGCTTGATGTGTGTGACCCTAGTTAGAGAAAAACATAGACAGATAAATGGATAGCATGTCAAAAAGAAAATATGTTTTAAAATAGCATTGCAACATTGATAAGATCAACAGATCATAACTATGTTACTTAAAGAGTGATGGTCAGAAAGCTTTAAAATGCTCACTGAACCCGAGAAGGAATTTTCTCTCCTTGCTTTCCCAATGAAGGAGGTGCCATCCCCCCCGATTCCTGCAGAGCTATGAACTCTCATTTCCCTCAGGAACAAGGATAAGAACCAGTTTTGTCCTCAGTACTAATCTGGCATGAGTCAAAGGATGAGCTAAAGGACCAGTCTGGTACCCAAACTTCTATCGCCGGATGTCAACATAATGAATGCCACTAGGGCCGGGCCATGGAAAACCACAAGTCAGAATTAATTTATCCTGGGGGACTCATTGTGAATTGATATTTAGGGACTCAACATGGTGCCCTGAGGACCTCCATATGCCTCCATATT
>JANHGL010005142.1:8202-18202 GCA_024611195.1 Ceyx melanurus | reverse complement strand
GTAAATGCCAGATCCAGATACCTGAATTCCACTTGGGTGTTTGTTTGATTTGTTTGGGCTTTTTTTTTTTTTAATACATCACTGATGTCCAGGAATGGCAAAAATTAATAGTAATGAGCTAATTACTATACCAGTTGCCTATAAAGAGGGGTCCTGTGGGCAGGCTCCTTCTGCCCACTTGCCTGCTGGTGAAACCACCGCTCTAGAAATTATAAAACAAAACTTTTTTTCCCTTTATAAACATCTATCAGCGTCACCTTTATATGGCCCACAGCACCAACACTGCCTAGCTTTTAAGTTCTCCAAATCCAGCCAGAATCTCCCCTAGCACATTCTAACACATTTTACTGGCTGGGGCAGGGGAGAGCGCTCAGATGGCTGCTGAGCTGCAGCAGCCTCGGCGCGAGGCCGGGCGCACCAGCTGCCTGCCTCCCAGTGTCCGAAGCCTGTTCCCAACGGCCAGCCCTTTGAAAAGGCAGCCTGTTCCTCTGATTGATTCACTTTTTAATGAACTGGGAAAGTCTGTGAACTTAAACCCTGACACCTCCACCTCCCTCCCTTCCTAGCCATCCCTGCAGCAATGTACTGATTATATTTCAAGTTATTACGGGATTAATAGAGCTGCCCCCGGTGCCTCTTTCCCCCGAACTTCATCAATAAAAGTTGTGTGCTACTCTTACTCCAGCTAGTTTAGTCTCTCCCTGAATCTCTCCACATAACCTGTGACGTGTTGGCAAAGCTGTATCACATCAGCCCTTCAAAGCTGCCAATGCTTCTAGTGGTTCAAATCTCCTTGTGTTTGGCCTCCCATAAGCTTTGTGTGTTTAAGAGGACAGCTTGAGCTTGGCTGGGCACTGCATCGGCTCGCTAAGTGGCTAGCACATATTTAGCACTATTGAAAATAATGAAATAAAATAATCCATTAAAAAAACCCAGATAGATTGTGCTAGTGTCATCGTTCTTTGAGTTCACAGTAGAGTTATAAAAAGAACAGTTACACAGTAGAAGTATGTAGAACTACAAGTTCAGTAGAATGAAAAAAATAGGGTGTGGGTGAGCAAAAGACCTTGAGCCCAGCACAATCGAGTTTTTCACACATGGGATTTCTTTATACTGTACAAACTTTAGGTTTGCTTTTTTTTGTTGGTGTTGTAGGGTTTTTTCCCCCCAATAATCCTATTTTCTGAAAATATCAGTAAAAATATAATTAACAGGATTATTTTCTGGAAGGTCTGCAACTTGTTTGCAAAACAGACACCCAAGCTGCCACCTTCAACTGTGTTGAAGCTGGAAGTTATGCTCTTTGTTTACAACTGTGCATCAGTTCCACAACATATTTAATTTTGATACAAGTTACATATAAAATTCTTACTGAGCTTAATGTTGCAGCAAATAACAGATATATAGTAAATGAGCAGGATTTATCACTGGCTGTAATGTCGCAGCACATATTCTAAATCTATACGGTGAATGATATAGCCGCACACAGTTGCAAACAAAAGGGAAATATGTTTAGGTTAAGAAGTGATGAATTGTGTTTGCTTTCATTGCTCTCATTTTGTACGTAGGAGTACGGAGACGGAGCACGGCCACAAGGAGGGTGGCTGGTCGGGAGCACGGCTGTGAAGCGACACACTCGCCCATGAGCAGGTGAGAGGAGGAGTAGTAGCACTTTGCCACCCACCACACAAGACAGGGGGTCCCTCACTCCTGTGGGATGAGAGTGGTTGGTGGGACACAACAAACCCCATGAAGTCCCAAGATGCTCCCAGAAAACATAAAACACCTCTCCAGCTAAAGCGTCTCCCCCAAGATGTTTTATTCAAACTTCTTTCTTAAATAAGGAAGTGGCAATTTTCCCCTTTAAATTATTTTTTCTTTTCTAATTTTTTTTTTCCCCCCATGGGTCTCTCTCATAAACACAGAGGCCAGAAGGCTATGCTTAAATAATTCATCTCCAAATTTGCAATATCTTTTTGAACTATAGCAATTAAACGGAAAATAGAAAAATCAGCTCAGCATCCTGTTTGGATGTAATTAAAGGTATAATCTGTTCCATTTGAATACTTCAGTGCTTACCCTTCTTAAAACAACAAATAAGAATAGTAGCTCATTTGCAATATGCGGGGTTTTTTTTCCAAGCCAGCTAAAAAGACTAACTGATGAAGCAAGAATAATAATTTTTAAATGTGACACAAGCACAAAAATACCAACTACAGCTTTTGAATGATTGCTGCAGATCCCAAGACTGATGATTTCAATAACAAGGGGTATAAGCTTTATGGCAAAACACTGAAGTCTTCTGCCTGTTGGTATCAGCATCTTGATATGGCTGATATAATTACCTATCAAATACATCAATGGAATGAATATCAGAGGGTATCCAAAAATATGTGTAATGCATATCAGCTCAGTCTTTTAGGGGCTGCTTAATCTTAAGGGTTTTTTCTAGTAAAAGCAAAATACCCCATTTGTTGCCCTTTTGTTTTCTATAAGCAGCTGATGATTTTACAGCACAATAACATTAGGTTATTAGTGACTGGCTTATGAATTTTAGCTGGAATTTTTTTGCTCCTACTGGATATTTCTCCACTGCTCAAAGAAATTGAATTCAGGTGTAAAGTTAATATCTGCCTTGTTCATTTATTCTTCCGTAAGCAATCAAGATTTCCCCAAATCACAGGGCAATCTCTTGCCTTTTGAGAATTAATATAGGTCCTGTTCTCTCAATTTAGTTTAACAAAACAACTGGCATAAGTTCAATGGAACCGATTATTATTCTGAGAGGTTACAGCGAAGCACAGAAGTTGTTAGCGAAAAGCTGGCTCCTAAGATCCCTAAGAGGAAAAGTAGATGGATATTTCAAAATGTAATTAACAGCCTATTCCAACAATGCAAGGAAGAACCATCGGCTGGTTTATTTGCAGAGGAACCTGCATGTGGAGAGCTTTGTTTTGCCCAATAGCCCTCACTCAAGAGCAGAGGACGCGATGAGCACCGGAGGGGACTCTCGCTGCTCACCGCGGCCGAGGAAGGCTGCGGGGCAGGCTCTGCCTTCACGCTGCCAACCTCCCCGTGCTCGTAGCTAAGCTCCCTCCCTCAGGGGCCTGCTCACTGGGCCTGGTGACCAACCAGAAGGAATAACTATTTCCACTATAGCTCTCACTCAAAAAAACATTTTTTGGGGCAACGTCTCAAGCTTATTTTTGGGCTTAATGCTCTGGTTTGTAGGACCATCTCAACAAGAATGTTGAGGGCTTTCTTGTGTTTAGTTTTGGGGTTTGGGTTGGGGTTTTTTTAAGTTGAATGTCTAGCAGTGAATGCTAATTAAAAACAAAAATCCTAAAAAGTAATTAATTTTAAAAAAACCAAACATTTTTATTCATAAAAAAACCCAAAAGATTTTTCAAGCTCAGCATTTGTAAGTTGAGATGAACATCTCCTGTAGCAGGGACCAGATTTAAACAGAGGAAATTATTACCTGAGTGATATTACACATGGGAACAAAAATGTCACAATAGTCTGTATTAAAACAGTGAATATGAGAGGAGTTTAAGCTCAATTTTTCTGAAGCATGCTCCACATCTATTAAAATGTCCAGCCTTCCTGGGTGTGTGTGCTCTGCCATTTGAAAGCTCAGGCCCTTTTCAGGGCTAGTTCTTCAGAAGCTTGTGGGCTCCCTCCCACCCTCAGCATTCCTCAAGCATCACCCTAGTACAGGGACAGCTCTTGTCTAAGTCACTGGACTTTACTGGCTGAACACATCATGGTCTAGCCTGTGTGTGCCTTTCCAGCCACTAAAAGCCTGCAGTTTGTTACTGCTAATACAGTAGCACTGGGAGGCCTCATTAAATAAAAACACCAAAGAACAACAAAAACCCACCACAAAAAAAAAAAATCAACAAAAAAACCAACCCAAACACAAAAACGACAACAAAAAAACTAGACCCAAAGAAAGCAAAAATAAAAAAAAAAAACCCACACAAAATACCCCAAACAAAACAAAAAAAACACCACCAAAACACCAACCCACATACAAAAAAAAACCCACAACCCCCCACACCCTCCAGCCGTTGTGGTGCCAGGCCCTTGATTGCCCTTCAGTGAGCAAGCCAGAGGCAAAAAAAAGGGGCAAAAAGCAACTTGAAGCACCGGGCAGGACTGAGGCTGCATCCCCAGCTACCGCTCATGTCCTCCTGCCGCTCCCTTGAACTGTGGAGCCTCCTGCATGCCAAAAACATTTCTGTGAACTTAACGCTAGAATTGCTGTTAAAAGAAACACAACAACAGAACCGGAGTTGTTAAAAAACATCCACAGAGGAGTGGGGAAAAAGAAACCAACCAAAACCCAACAACACAAAAAAACCCCAAATCAAACATAACAAATCTCAACACGGTCTGTCTCCAGTAAACAGGCTTTTTTCAGGCTTTGGGCTCAGGCATCCACTGTGGGTGACTGAACTGCTGACTGGCAGCTGGGTCATTCCCACCGAGGGTTACACACGGGCACTTTACCTGCTATTTGCCAGGGGCCAAGCACACGCTGGGCGTGCAAGGGAGCAGGGCTTGGCTCAGGCTGCACACAGGCTCTTGTGTGACCCACGTGCCACCTGCCACAGCACTTTGCTCGGTGACACTTGGCCACCCCGATGGGTTGTGCTTCGGGACTGGGACCCAAGCCCTTTCAGCCCCCCGAGGAACATCTCTGGGAGACACAAAGCTGTTTGTAACCGAAGGAATGCTTATCTCATGCGTGCCACAGGTGTGATGTCATCCCCGCTGGCTAAGGAACGAGGATGTCTACAACCTCCACTGTGCAAAAATGCAGGAACTAAAGTTAACGTGTCTCAGACGTTGTTGAAATATGGTGATAATTAAGAAATATAATTACCACTACAAAGTTAATTCCTCTTTCAGTTCTTACAAACAAGTTTTTAATTTGCACCAAAAATTTACATTTCAGATTTCAAGTCAACCACAAATGACTCCAAGCTTGGCAGGGTACTCAAGGTGGTGGCTGGCGGGTTCTTCCAGGCTTGGGGGCAGGAGCACCGTGGCTTCCCAGGAATGTCACAGGCAAAGCCCAAGCCCAGTCACCAGCAAAGCCCAGGTGTGCACAGGTAAGCTGCTCAGATTGCTTTAAACTGGCTCGACTGTTGTACAAGTGTGAAAGTAATAGCTGTGCCAGGTAAGCTTCTGCTTTTTATTAAAAAAAAAAATCCACAACTTATAAGGTAATTGATTGCTTGCTTCTACTCTTTTATTAGTTGTGATTAAGGAGCTATAGTAGCCCTGTTTACACAGCTCTAACAAGTCAGGGCCTGCAGTACGTTATTGGCTTGCGGCCCACAACTTGCCGCCCATCCTCAACAGACTCAATCTGAAGTTGAAAACATCCCCTGTAGGAAGCGTTCACATCCCTGCTTATACAGGAACAGAAACTGTAATAACTTCAGGTCCTGTAAGTTGCAAGTTCAACTTAGAGAGATCAGCCCTGACTTGTCATTGCTCTCAGCGTGTTCGTGATGAGATCAGAGTGCTGCACGGAGGACTCGTACTTTCAACTTGACAAGGGACAGAGGTGAGCACGTTACACTTCCCTCCTCCCAGCTCAGACTGCAGCAACAAATCCAGAGCTCCTCGCTGCTTAACATGCAGTCGAAGCACTGCCAATCTAAAATGGCTGATCAGTAATACTTTAATTGCAGTTTCATAGAAACAAATTGCTATTTAATTGCAATAAGCTCTTCTGTGGCTTAGCTGGACCAACAATAGGCACACACCTGGTACTAAAAGCAGCAAGCAGCAGCAATGGTTATCGGGCACTGCATGTACAGGAGGCTCAGGCACTGAAATCACACCTATAACATAATTTCACACTGGAGAAACACAATACAAAATATATATATATATATATATATATATACACACACAAATGTTCAGATCTCAATTTTTACCCACCAAAGAATTTGATAAAGAAATTAAATTAAAATGCTCTTTTGAAATGCCTGACAGCACTTGATACCAAGCCATACTATGCCGGTATATGATTTTTTAAACACTATTTACCCTAAAATTAAATGATGCAAATTTTATCAGTGTTAACTAACAGGGAAAAAAGGCAGACAAACCCAGTGTGGTTAATATTCTAAAGATGTGACTTAATTTCACAGGCTTCATTTGGGTAGGACATTCTCATTTTATATTTCATAAGATACTGCATAACCTGTTAAAATATTTAAAGATAAATCATGTAGGACTGAAAAGACAGTATCTTGTTGCAAACAGAATTTGGTTTGGAAAGGCTTAATGTCCCACTGCCTGCCAGGATGCGTAAATCTCATAACTAGACAGCTGGAGAAGTAAAAACATTAAACTCATTTAGAGAGCAATCTTTTTACAAAATTGTTTCATTAATAAGAGTGACAATTTATATGATTGAGACGTTCAGATGCAGCATAGACAGAACATTTTATCCAGGTTCACGAGGATGATTTCAGATTAGTAGTATTTCCTTTGATATTTATTTTATTTTAAACAGCATTCATTTTTGAAAGTCAGGGAAGCTCTTCCTGAGTGATTATTTGTATGACTTCTCAGCAGCACTAAATGCAGCGGGCGTAGCTCAGCCTCAGTGTAGCAAATGCAGGTGATAAAAGGTGAACAAGTACATGTTTTTCCTACAGGTCTCCTAAAATGTGATTTTTATTTTTTTTTTCACTTAAGGACAAAGCTAAGTGTTTCCAGTAGCCTTCCATCCACACCTCCCATCCCCATTAAAGCCTGGTTTATTGTCTGAAATGCCTCTGGTTTCAAGAAAGTGTTTTACCTAAAGCAAGAATACTACTTAAATATGTTCTATTGTATATTCATAGCTCCATTAGTCCTCCTCCAATTTAGCACATCAAAGCAAAGGCTTCATCGCTTGCATGTGGATTATGCTAACATGAGTGACATTTGTAATCTTATAGGTCTGCAACTTAAGAAATGCTTTTAAAGTAAGCTATTAAAAAGGTAGTTGTGCTTTACAAATGAGTCCTATAATAGTTTATTTAAAGCCGTTAATGAACTTCAACCCCTACATCACTAAATGCTCTACTACATTACTTACTGGAAGTTATTAGCCATCTTCTTAGCCCTTCTGGGTTATATTGGACAACCAAAAATCTGTACATGTTAGATTTAAACGCCGTACCTTGAGTGCTTATACCAAAGAGTATAAAAAGATGCCTACGGTCTCACTAATGCTTGAATTCCATAATCATAGGACTTCAAGTGTCATGTCAGAGATATCGAAGCAGCACCATTTGCAGGACTCTACCTAAAGACATTAATGCCAGATCAAAAAGCTTAGAAACTTATTAAAAAAATATGTAAGTGCATTTAATTAAATAAGTCATACATAGCTTCAGTCACTTTATTGCTTTATGTTATGCAAATATTCCTTTATCTTTACTGATACTGTATATTTTCTCTGTGACAGTCCTATTTTTCCTCAAGCACTGGTGTTAAAAGAAATTCAGCAGACCTCCAATATACTAAAGGTCAAGAAGTAGAACCTGAAAAAAATAAAATTAAAAAAAAATCTGCTGTTGGTTGTTCAGACAGACAAATCTATAAATCAGCTTTTTGTGTGTCAGCATCACAAAAAATGTCAAGCTCCCCTGTAAGCAAGCATGCTGAACAGTGAACACCTCCTCAAAAATGGGCTAAAACAAGAAAACAATCAGGATGTATTTCAAATGTATTAGTCTCCTATAAATATGGAGAGGCTCTATTGATTTGTTATTAATTGTGGCAGAGGCACATTGGAGGTGCTGCAGTCTCCTGACTGAAGGCATGCAATGCTCAGCCAGGCATTCACGTTGATATTCTGGCTACAAACATGAAAAGTCTAGTTTTTCTCAAAATTCTTCTGCCCAGCTCCAGCACTGAGCAGCTGCTGGGAGAAGCCCACTCAGTGAATCTGCTCCCTGTCTAAGCTTCCAGGAGGCTTTGTTCCATGGGGGGAAGGAAGGGAATGGTGTTTGTTTGCTTTCAGAGAACAGATCATATTTGAGATCAGTTAGTTTGCAGAAACAGCCTGGGAAATAGAGCTCTCTTTTCTTACAATTATCAGTGTTGAAAAGTTAGCCTCTTATCCCAGCAAACACAACTTTCTGTCCTCAGAGCAGCATGGCTATTGTATTCCTGTGGGTGAGTACTCAATTCCAGTGCTCAGCATGAGGTACAGACCTTTTGTTGGTTTTTATTTTATTATGCTTTGACCTCTTACGCTCTCTCCATACAGTCTTATGCTTGCACCCTCAGACACGTGCACATCCTTAACACAGAGGAGCTGGCTAAAGAGAGCCCACAATACCTCTCTGTGCACCATCAGTCACCACACTATGAACTGCAATATACCTGCTGGTACTGGAATTAAGAATCTCAATGAAAAATAAAGATCATTTTGAAGCAGGGCTCTGTATCCTTGCCAAAAGTAACACAGTTAAGTAGTTTAACAGATTCTTTGCTGGCATTAAGACATTAAAAAAATGTAAAAATGTCCAAACCAAAAAGCTGCTTTTAAAGGTAATTGACAAGTAAGGTAATGACTATGTAAGATACAGTTTCAAAGTAATGTTTTGAACCTTAGTTTTGTTTGGGTTTTTTGGTGTTTGTTTTTTTTTTTAAAAAAAAAAAAAGCTTCTAAAAGCCATACTCAATTCAGTGTTGTTTTACTTTTTTATTATTTAAATACACCATACTAGAGCAAATGTCTCTGAAAATATCACAAATAAAAGATTTTTCTTCATTCAGCAAATTAGAAGTAGGTGAAAATTTCTACACAGTAGCTGCTATGAGCCTGACTTTTTTTTCTTTTTTCTTTTTTTTTGCCATGGGAAGTAGCAACATTAGGACAAAAACACTTACATGCATACATACATTGTATTTTACAGAGATACAATAAAAGTGTTTGTGATAGAATATCACAAAAGCCACATCTTTATCTCATGTTCAGTTTGATTGAAACACATTTCCTTACAACACTTAAATATACAAAGAGCAAATAGAATGTTGTTAAGGTAAAACACAGGGTACAAACTGGCCAGTGCCCTGCTAATTGTTAATGAGGGTAGAAAGCAGATTTCAATGCTTCTTTTAATTAGCTTCATTAGTCATCTTCCCCACCCACCCACCCCCCCTCCCCAAGATGTCCTCCGGTGGATCTTTTTTCATTTTCTCTACAGTCTCCCATTAGCCCAGGTTCATGGAGTCCTTAATGTTCATATTCAGTCATTTTAATACACCAATAAATGTGGGAAGGGCAATCAAGAATAAAGAAGGTGCAATGGTATGGAGCTGGCATTGATGCTAGCTACAAAGGTGACTTGTCTACTTGGAGACATGGGATCCATCTGTGATGAACAAAATTTGAGATGAAGGCACGCATTCTGCATTACTCTGACCTTTAGCAGACCTGTAAGAAATAAAAATGGGTATCTTAGCTAGAGTACTAAATGTGAGAGAGGAAACTACAACATGACTGCTTTTGGCTTGTTACTGGCTGATCTCTTTTTATTACAGTCCTTCCTAAGTGTGACTGGGTGCAGGCTTTCTACACTGGCCATGCCAGCCCCACACAGCCAAACCCAAACCTCTCCTGTGCTTGCACTGCTACGGAGAGCAGAGGGGGGAGACACACAGCAGGACACAGGGGTTCTGCTAACAAATCCCACCAGCACTCAGGTGTTTTTGCTGGGCCCTTTTAAAAAGGGAAGAAACATTGTGCCATGCCTTTGAAGAAGCAAGCAATATGATCTTATAATTGGAAGAAATAGCGTGTAACACAAATTAGAAGTAGAGCCAATATTCTCCCAAGGCAACTTTGGTTAATATGCTACATTGCACAAGAGCTAAATATAGGGATTTCAGGATTTCAGGATCTCGCCCTCCCCCCCCCCCCCCCCCCCCCACCCCACCCCTCACACTCCTCACACTTCATCGCCCCAATCTT